>JACXGM010011182.1:8092-25447 GCA_016801145.1 Umbra pygmaea | reverse complement strand
CAATTCATTAGCTGGCTAGTACTGTAGTTAGCTAGTTAACACAAAACATCGGCACCTGCTAACATATTACAATTTCGTTTACATAAACAACTGGAGCACAAACTTATTGGATGGTCACAGCAAACATATTATTAGATAATTTACAACAATAATATTGTAAAAGCACAACTCCACAGATAAGCAACATGTACAGTAAGTCTAGTGAGTGAAATTAGCTGAAGCGGTAGCACACAGGACAAACCGCGCGCCAACACGTCTGTCACTCATTAGGCCGCGCCCCCAAATTATAAAACTTTTATCATTTAAACGGATGAGTTATAAAAAAATTCACTCCCCCACAGTTGACAGATAGAGGAAAATAAGCAATATACACCAAAACCATTTTTTGAACCAGGCTATAAACATGTTAATTTCAGCTCTAAAGTTGGGCATTTTGCCATAGAGGTCTATTGAAATTGCTCCTTTCGGCAGCCAGCCTCAAGTGGACATTCGATGAATTGCAATTTTTTTTACTTCCTTGTTGGCTTCATTTGTCAGCCTCGGAGTTTGCCCCTTGGTTATTATACAAGCAACGTGAACCTGGATATTAGTTTTTTCAAAACAATAGCGCTCGTTTTGATTCATTGCAATAGTCATTGTTAATTCACTACACAGCCCGTGAATTGTAACCAAATGCAATTGTATTGTGTGTAAAGAAACAATAAGAGCGTGTGATAGCAAAAATAATAATTTAACATGTTTTATTAATAAAAGTAACAAATATGTTTTACACACAATTTGATTGAATAAAATGTCAGTGTATCATGTGAAAACACGATTACATTTGAAAAACATACACTAATTCTGTTTTATTCCAATAGAATACTAATTTTAGCAAAACATGAACATGGAAACTACCTAAGCAATGAATAAACAATGATTATTGCAATGAACCACGAGCGCTATTATTTTGAAACCAAAAATCAGAGTTTGTGTTGCTAGGCGAACGTTCTTGCCTACTGTACAGCTTGGGCCAGTGCTGCCGTTACATGTCCTCGAGAATAGGCATAATCTTACATCTTCAACAGACTTTGTAATTTGCCGGCAGTCGTGAGTAATCTCCCCCTGGCATTCATCAGCGTGCCACTAGTGTAAAAGGGCGAAAGGTTTCCGAGCTCGAATTTCCAGGTATGTCCCTCTTTGGCTAATGTATTTTCAATGATGGAGGCGTAACATGGCTGCCGCAATTCGAGCGGCACCATTGTATGTATTGTGAATGAAAGATTCTATGCTAACGAAAATACTTTGATTATTTGGTAGAACTAGTTACACATGAATTAGCACATATTTTTGAAAGAACAAAGGGGTTTTTGCTAAGAATTAACTCAAAGAAATACACAGTGTAGCTTTAATGCAATGATCTAATCAACCAATCACATGGCAGCTGCTTCAATGCATTTAGGGGTGTGGTCCTGGTCAAGACAATCTCCTGAACTCCAAACTGAATGTCAGAATGGGAAAGAAAAGTGATCTAAGCAATTTTGAGCGTGGCATGGTTGTTGGTGCCAGACGGGCCGGTCTGAGTATTTCACAATCTGCTCAGTTACTGGGATTTTCACGCACAACCATTCCTAGGGTTTACAAACAATGGTGTGAAAAGGGAAAAACATCCAGTATGCGGAAGTCCTGTGGGCGAAAATGCCTTGTTGATGCTAGAGGTCAGAGGAGAATGGGCCGACTGCTTCAAGCTGATAGAAGGGCAGCTTTGACTGAAATAACCACTCGTTACAACCAAGGTATGCAGCAAAGCATTTGTCACAACATGCACAACCTTGAGGCGGATGGGCTACAACAGCAGAAGACCCCACCGGGTATCACTCATCTCCACTACAAATAGGAAAAAGAGGCTACAATTTGCAAGAGCACACCAAAATTGGACAGTTGAAGACTGGAAAAATGTTGCCTGGTCTGATGAGTCTCGATTTCTGTCGAGACATTCAGATGATAGAGTCAGAATTTGGCGTAAACAGAATGAGAACATGGATCCATCATTCCTTGTTACCACTGTGCATGCTTACGTTTAAATGCCACGGCCTACCTGAGCATTGTTTCTGACCATGTCCATCCCTTTATGGCCACCATGTACCCATCCTCTGACGGCTACTTCCAGCAGGATAATGCACCATGTCACAAAGCTTGAATCATTTCAAATTGGTTTCTTGTACATGACAATGAGTTCACTGTACTAAAATGGCCCCCCCAGTCACCAGATCTCAACCCAATAGAGCATCTTTGGGATGTGGTGGAATGGGAGCTTCTTGCCCTGGATGTGCATCCCACAAATCTCCATCAACTGCAAGATGCTAATCTATCAATATGGGCCAACATTTCTAAAGAATGCTTTCAGCACCTTGTTGAATCAATACCACAAAGAATTAAGGCAGTTCTGAAGGTGAAATGGGGTTAAACACAGTATTAGTATGGTGTTCCTAATAATCCTTTAGGAAAGTGTAGTTATGTGGGTGTACAATAATCTGGCACTGGCTGACTGTCTTCTCCTCCCTAATAAAGGGAGGGAGACAATCAACCCAGGTGTGGCAGAGGAGCAGGTGCAGGTGATGAATAGGGCTGGGAACTGGTGCTCAGGAAGGTTGCTGGTTTGATTCCCAAACTGGTCAAATGTTGTGTCCTTGAGCAAAGCATGAAGAATGGTCCAAAAGAGAGAAAATATCAAGTGACTCAAATAACATGTTACTACCAAAGTATGCAGAAGAGCATCTCTGAATGTACAACACGTCGAATCTCGGAGCAGATGGGCTACAGCAGTAAACAACCACACCATGTAACCGTCCACAGGAAACTGAGGCTACAATCTGCATAGGCCCACCAAAATTGGACAATAGCACGTTGGAAAAACATTGCCTGGTCTGATGAGAATTTATGTGGTGACATTCAAATGGTAGGATCAGATTTTGGCATCAAATACATGAAAGCATGGATACATCTTGCCTTAAATCAATGGTTTAGGCTGGTGGTAATGGTGTGGGGGATATTTTGTTGCCACGCTTTTGGCCCCTTAGTACCAACTGAGCATAATTTGAATGCCACAGCCTACCTGAGCATTGTTGCTGACAATGTTTTATTGTTGCTGTTTTTCACAGTGTGTCATGTTCCCATCATCAACACTGACAATACGGGAGAATCCCTTCAAAGATGAAAGCCACAGTTAACTGTTTCACTGAAGAACCAGAAGCCATTTCAATAGGACTTGGAGTGGCAATGTGGTGCATAAGCAGAATTATATTTATACGAGTATGTATTCTCTGCATTCATGAGAAGTACAAAGTTCCAACAAATGTTCTTAGAATATCTGTTTCTTTTGCCTGGGGTAGAGCGCAAGTAATATAAACAGTACATTTGATGAATCTATATTTTATATTTCTTGAATGTTTGTCAAAGGTTTACACCATGTACTGTATTCATGTATTGACTAGGCCTTTTTATTTTCATGTATTGGATATGACTTGAAAGTTAATAAAATGAATGAGATTTTACAAATCAGGCATTTAAACTCATGTTTATTAATATTATTAGGCCTATTATTATATTATCTATTATTTATTATTGGACATAAAAGGTTCCTATAGGAAACTTTAAACCCTGAAAGATTCTTTGAGGAACCTTTTCACTGGAAGCAACAATAGGGGGTCCGATTTCTTTTACAGTATACAGTACATAATATGGAAAGGTCCAATGGGGGTGAATACTTATGCAAGGCACTCTACTAGCAATATATCACCCCCTAGTGCCTTATTTCTTAATTATAGCAATATTAATTAATTATATTGGCAATATATCATAAACACTTGAGATGCCATATTGCTCTTATAAACCAGTTAACAACGCAATTAGATCAATAAAAAGTGATGCAAGTAATACCCATACGGTCTCGTGTACCATGGCTTAGACAGTCGGAATTCTGGATACATAACCCCAGCATCAACATAAGCTTTAAAGTCTCAAAAAGTGGGTTAATGTGCTCTAATTTAAATCCTACAATTGAATATTTTGCATATGTCAATTTAGAGCTTTAAGTGAGAAAAACGACTAGTTGAATAATAATGTAGAGGGCTAATTATCCCACAAATTCAGCGCTCTATCAAAGGTTTAAACACCCGACTCCTCCACCACTACATTTAATTTCACTAAAACTCAGCTTGAAAGGACAAAATATGTTATTCGATCTCTTACGATGAGATAGTCACACAACAAGAATGAATATAGGCATACGTAATAAGCTACATGTAAATAGAATGGGTCCTCTTTCAAAGGTTGTCATCTCCCACTCCGCGTGGTGTTGTCTGTGTAGGGGGGATTGCGTTTCACTGTTTTCAGCGGAAGGATACAACACCCAATATCATCGTGGTGCTGAGGTTTTTGCGAAGCAAAAATGTCTGCCTAAGGAAAACTCGCCAGTGACATATAGAGGATATTTTGCTAACTAATACAGGCTAAACCACTATTTTACTTTATTTAATACGCATTACAGCAAAACGAGGCTCCCACTGCCACATCCGATCGCCCTAGTTGGATTTTTAACGGAAAAAAGGTAAAATATTGTAGTTAGTTTGTCAAAAGGTGTCGGACTGAGTGAAAGAAGTTGGGATAGAAGAAATACTGGAGCTGGTATGGAGTAAAGGGTTGGCATTTGCTTTACTACTTTTATTGAAAGCGCGTTTTAGACAGCGTAAATCTGCACGCCTACAGAATTTTGATTTATTTTACTTTTTGCTTTTAATGCACATAATAGCCTATGCTTTTAAATAGTAACATCGAATATCGTTTACAGTTGTAAAGCAATTACAATATTAATTTAATAGAAAATATTCCTTAAAATTTTATATCGACGAATGAGGTGTCATAAAAGTCTATTCACTTTTATCATATCCAACCCTGCACGGCTAGAAGAGGACTGGGCATCCTCATGAGCTCGGCTCCACTCTAGGTTTCTTCTCGGGGAGTTTTTCTTCACCAGGGTCCATCATATTTTTGCTTGCTCTTGTGGTCTTAGGTTATATCTATAGGCACTTTGTGACAAATGGTAAGGTGAGAATGATTTTATAAAAATAATGTGACTATTAACAATTACTGTCGTGGAAGATTGATACAAATGTAACGTTTGCATAAAGATAGCCTAGTTAAAAAAACGATGCTGCTTGTCCCGAGTGTCACTGCTGTCACACGCAGCGCTAAGCATTTTAGTGTGCATGCCATTCTAAATAGAGTTTTAGCACAACTAAAAAGTGTTTGGTTGAGTAGGCCTACATATTATGTGTTAATATGTCATAATGTAGCGTATTGTAATTCACTTATCTAAAAGGGTGAGGGACAGTCACTCTGCCCGATGCCACTATAGCTTCCATCGGTTCATGTAGGATGCTAGTTTTTGATATATGAAGTCGTTTTTCCAATGTCAAGGGTCATTGTAATCAGTTATTTCGACGCCTTTCAGGTTTATAACAACTCCAGACGTAATCTAGATTGACATTTCACTCTACCAAAGTTTTTTTTATTACATTGATTATATATACCGGTATATATTATTTAAATATACTTTTTAACCAAAGACGGACTTGAGCAAACGATCTGTTTCTTCTTTAGGTCTAAAGATTGCTACGATGAATCCTCAGCAGCGGATTGCCGCTATCGGAACAGACAAGGAATTGAGTGACTTGCTGGATTTTAGCGCGGTAGGACACTAGGCATAGACATGTTTTTTCATTTTATTGTTTGTATGATATTTAGCCTAATGAAGTCTGTCAGTCGGTGCATCTTCTAAAGGAATGTATTAACAGTTTGAATACAATGCTTAATGTATCAACACAACGTGTTTAAATGTAGGTCAATGTGTTTAAATGGCTCAGTGCTTTTTAAAGACTATTTTCTTTTTCTGGTAGATGTTTTCTCCACCTGTAAATAATGGGAAAAACAGGCCAACCACCCTTGGAAGCAGCCAGTTCAGTGCACCAGGTAGGAATTCATCCCAGACATATGTCCTCTGTTCTGTCATAGCCCTGGTCCTTTATCTTCACTTGTTATTTTGTCTAGGCCTTGTTTAAAATCAGTTTGTGTGCACGTTTGGACTGAACCATTGCATTTAAAAAATATAGGTTAATTTTGATGAAAAGCCAAATGAGAAGGGTTTTATAATTATAGTTATACTATTGTAATTATTATTTATTATAATATTACTATTCCTGATATCAGCATGTGTGCACTATACCACATGGAATTATTTTGGGCTGCCTGCTGTGAAGATGTGGAAATAAGGAATAGTTGAACTTGACATATTTGTAGGAATGATGACAGCGCATACAGCACATATAATAATTGTAGTTAGCACTACTTGATAACAATTGATTGTGTTTTGTGTGAAATTTGTGAACGTTTGTTTGTGGCTTGTTCACATGTGAATGGTTTACTGATTATACCACAAGATACATTTTGATCAAATTGATAGTGGGACATGTTTTTTTATTCCTTTATCCCTAGATTTGTGACCTATAAACCGCACCAACCAAGAATAGCAGATGTTTGTTTCATTTGTAACAGTACAACACAGGTTTACTTCCTGTTCATCATCATCAGTATTTCACATGTTTGCGCCCGTCCCAACTTTGATTTTTGTTTGCAATTCCTAGTGAGTTCCTTCACCTCAGGTCTCTAAACAACTGGCCATGAGTCTTGCCTTCACACATGTACATCACAGGCTTAAAGTCTAGAGGATGTTATCTGATGTATGTTCCTTTTAGCTGGGGGCATTTTCTTTATGTAGTGGTGGGCTATATATATATATGTATGTTTGTTTGTGTATGTTTGTGTGTGTGTGTGTGTATATCTATGTATGTATGTATTAGGGATGCTCATTTCGGGTAATTTTCCTGACCGACAACCGGAACTCGTTAACCGATTATTAACCGTTAACTGATAAGATTTTAAGATTCAATTGGCTTTAAATAAAAAATTAAATTGATGAGTGTCTGTAACCCGTTAAATATACAAACACTTTTGTCAGACTTGTAGTCAGAAAGTTGCCAGTTCGATTCCCGACTGAGCCAAATGTCATTGTTTCCTTGGGCAAGACACTTTACCCTAATTGCTCCCAGGTTGTTGCTGTAAATAAGAAATTGTTCTTAGTTCAACTTACCTGGTTGTTATAAAAAGAAATTTAACGTTTGCTATGCGTTATACTAACTTAACAATATCTGCCGAGCGCACCCATTTCATTGAAATTACCATTACGGTCCTCTCCGAAAATAAACTGCGTGTTGTCAATCACTGTGTGTGTTGTTTTTAAGGTAACATTATTTTGTCGGCTATAAAACATCAGGAGCATGAAGAATTATAGCCGCTAAAATAATATATGCTTCCCAATACGATAGCGTTATACGTTTCTGTACATGAAAAAATGAAGGCGCAAGTTAATATCACCGTCATCATAAATGTCCAAGGGTTGTCATTTTAAATGAAGAACACGTTGCAGACGCAAAACAGGCAGCCGGTATATTTTGCTCCTCATTACCTATATCTCCCCACCTTTCAAAACGAAGCGCCAGGCTCTGGTTGCGCATGTCAATGCGCCATGTGATTTAACTAATATAGGCTATATATATACGTAAAAAATAAAAAAAACTTCTTAACCGTTTAACTGATAGTATTAATCGGTCAAATGTTTTACTTTCGGTTAATGGTTAAACGGTCAATATGAGCATCCCTAGTATGTATGTATGTATGTATGTATGTATGTATGTATGTATGTATGTATGTATGTATGTATGTATGTATGTATGTATGTATGTATGTATGTATGTATGTATGTATGTATGTATGTATGTGTGTGCATGTATGCATGTATGTGTATGTGTATGTGTATGTGAATGTGTATGTGTATGTGTATATATAAATATATATATGTATATGTATATATGTATTATGTGTGTATATGTATGCATATGTGTGTATATACTGTATGTGTATGTGTATATGTAAATGTATATATATATATATATGTATGTATGTTTATATATATGTATGTATGTTTATATATATGTATGTATGTATGTATGTATGTATGTATGTATGTATGTATGTATGTATGTATGTATGTATGTATGTATGTATGTATGTATGTATGTATGTATGTATGTATGTATGTTTGTATGTGTGTATGTGTGTATGTGTGTATGTGTGTATGTGTGTATGTGTGTATATGTATATCAACTAAGCAAGTCAATTACTATAGTTGTTTACAATGACTCATACTTTCCACTTTGCTCCACCCTTATCAAACAAAAAAAATGAATGTTTTTTTCATTTCCAAAGTTTTACAAAGGATCCCATTTAGAGAATTGTTATTGTAAGGAGGATTGAACTGTGTAACCTCTGCTGTATGTTTTATAATTTAATATAGCATGGCATGCATGGGCATCAGGTGACCAGCCACATTGAAGCCTGATGCGGTGGGCATGCACTCTGCTTCCAAAATAGACCATCATCAGCATGCTGCTTTTTGTTTGGAATAGAAAAGAAGTGGCGACTGTTAGACAGGGTGTTCTCTTCTAAAGCCCATCATCATGGCTGAAATGGAAGTATTTATTCAGTTAATTTGCCAAGTTGTGTGAACTGGCTTGTACCGTATATGGATGACATTTAATCTTATTTACACCAATATTCAGTATATGGGATCTGTTTTTGGGCTGGCTTTTTCCCCTCATGGCATTTCATATGTGCACACCTGTTTTAATCAGGCTTTCTACATTTTCCATATTTGTTGAACTACAGTAAGTAGTTAACTAGAACACACAAAGGATAATGCCACAAAAGATAAAGTATGAAATAATGCTCTGCAGAAAGCAGTACTCATATTAATATCTATGTCCAAGCTGCTCAGGTAGCATGCTTCAGAGCTCACTGTGGTACTTTATATTTAGAGGGCTATATTAGGAATAGTTTCAGATCATGGTTTGCTGTCTCTGTACCATTTACTTTGGCCTGGGTAAAGATGTCTGCCAAGATTCTAAAAAGAAAATTATATTTCAATAGTTATTGCTCCTAGAAGGACAGACAGATATATATTTTTTGCTTTTTTGTTGGCATCTTGACCAGAAGTGATAATGCATTTTCCCTTTGCTGTAAATAATGATATGTATTTATCATCCCTTTAAGATTACAATGGGCATAAGTATTCCAGTTTTGAATTCAAACATCTTCCATGTGCCACTGGATTGTTTACAGAACAGATTAATCCAAGTTGTATGATTACCAAGATTTATCTAACTGCACAATTCTTTTTACACAACTACTGCAAAATTGTTTCTGTGTAAATGGAAGCTGCGCCTGCACAAGTTAGTCCTATTTAAATGAAACCATGTTCATAATTATGGTGAGGTATATATTCGTTTTTTTGCAAAGCATTTATTATAGTGTTGTCTGACTAAGTCAAACAATGTAAAATCAGCCATTATCATTTTTCTAAACATTTTTATGTAAAACATGCATCAAACATTGGAACATGAAGTTTGAAGTTTTCTCTGTGAAGCTAACTGAATGCTTTAAATCTCTTGTTACTGGAACGCTGTTGATCATTCTATATTTATATTGATTTGATCCTATGATTTTATTGTCATTTGATTATTCAGATATGGCTGATTATGTGACAAGAGAGAGCCATGAGACAGTGTTATGTTTAGTGAAGAAAACAAATCAACCTAATGCTACAGGATACAAAGACATTTTAAACAATTGGGTGTTTACAACTTTGTGGCAACAGTTTGAGGAAGGCCCTTTCCTGTTCCAGCATGACTGTGCCCTTGTGCACAAAGTGGGGTCCATAAAGACTTGGTTCGACAGGTTTGGAGTGGAGGAACTCGAGTTGCCTGCACATAGCCTTAACCTGAAACTAATTTAACACCAATCTTGTCCAACATCTGTGCCTGATCTCACAAATGCTATTTTGGCTGAGTGGGCACAAATTCCCACAAACATACGCCAAAATCTTGTGGAAAGCCTTTTCAAAAGAGGGGTGGCTGTTATAGCTGCAACGGCAGGGCCAACTTCATAGTCTTGGCCTTCCATGTTTTTGGAATGGGGTTTATTTTGGGGTATTTTGGTTTAATTATGACAACACTCGGAGGCATTAGACTAGGAAGACATGTAGGGGGGAGACAAGAGAAGAAGGGCACAGACAGCGGTGGAGCTAGGGGATCAAACCCCTGTCACTTGAGGCACATGTGGTCCAGTATCGGGAGCTTAGACCGGTAGACCAAACTCTGGCACTCAAGGCCAATGTTTATTATACTGTACTGTATTATTTACACCGATCAGCCATAACATTATGACCTAATATTGTGTATGTCCCCGTTTTGCCACCAAAATGCAACAAACTGCAATGCACTGTGCAGGCCCATATGCAACAAACTGCAATTCACTGTGCAGGCCCATATGCAACAAACTGCAATGCACTGTGCAGGCCCCTATGCAACAAACTGCAATGCACTGTGCAGGCCCATATGCAACAAACTGCAATGCACTGTGCAGGCCCATATGCAACAAACTGCAATGCACTGTGTGGCACGCTGAAGTCCTTACTACGCTTGCCCATTTTTTCAGTTTCTAACACATCAAATTTGAGGACAAAATGAAGAAGCAGGAAAAATGTGAAAGCATAAGGATTTTAGCGACTTTGACAAGGGCCAAATTGTGATGGCTAGAAGACTAGGTCAAAGCATCTCCAAAACTGCAGCTGTTGTGGGGGGTTCCTGGTCTGCAGTGGTCAGTACCTATCAAAAGTGGTCCATGGAAGGAAAAGCGGTGAACCGGCGACAGGGTCATGGGCGGCCAAGGCTCATTGATGTGTGGAGCGAAGGCTGGCCCGTGTGGTCCGATCCAACAGACAAGCTACTGTAGCTCAATTTGCTGAAAAAGTTAATGCTGGTTCTGATAGAAAGGTGTCATAACACACAGTGCATCACAGTTTGTTGTGTATGGGGCTGCTGTTTTGGTAGAAATAGGGGGACCTACACAATATAGGCATAATGTTGTCTGATTGGTGTATATTAATGTTTTTAACACTATATTCAACCAAGCAAGTCACCTTGATGTTGACTGTTGCAACACTCGAAAAGTGTTTGGCATTGATTTTAATCAGAAACTTATGAGTCTTTGAGTAATTAATGGAATAGCCCAGGAGCCGTAAGCTGTTGTGACCAGTCTTCTAAAGTGATAAGACGTTCTACAGAATACTTTTGGATGCAGAAAAGGATTATCAAGTTCCAAACATTGCTCATCATGTCTGCAGTAGGGTTGAAAAAGAGATCTATGAGAGAATAGTTTGGTCAAAAACGGAATAATTGTCCATTCACATTTTGCGGGCTTGGCCAAGGTTGTGTACAGTACTTCAGAGTTGCACTGAAGACATTTTCTTCAAAATAGTGTTTTGAGCCTCTTGCATCAGTTAAACTGACATGTATAACTCATACATGGCAATACTGGTCATAGATCAAATGGAGAAAAAAATTAACATAAAAATCCAGTCTCCTGAAATATACTGTAATTTAATTTACCATTTGCATATACAATATTTCAGGAAGAAATGTAAACACAAGAACTCTTCATTGACCTTTATTCTGAAATATGTTTAAAGTGCTTTCTTTAGCTTCTATGTGCCATAAATAAAAAAATAGATACATCTTCTGCTTGATGTAGTAGTAAGGTGTTGAATAATATGTCTGATTCATAATTATTATGCAATATTTTTTCTTCTTCAATCAGAAGTACCTAGCATGTACTTTTAAAATACTTTTACACACAAACCATTCCAGTGTCCATGCCACAGTATGTGAAAGGAGATATAAACGGTGACAAAACACATCTTGAATGCAGCTTATCTTCAAAGCATTTTCAAAGCATTTGGAATGTTATAATTTAGTTTTGTTTAAAGCAACTGCTCAGCCAGTATTCTATTTGAGCATGCATCTTTTCTAAAAGGGTTTAATTCAGACAGATTAAATATATGGAACCAAAACAGTAGCTTTCAATTGAGGTTGTTAAATAAGGACTGAGCTGAATCGCTTACTTTATTTTTGCTTAGGAAGCCTTTGTCTCTTGAGATGCTTCTTACTTCATTTCTCCTTCAGCCAGTTTTTTTCTGTCTCCTTCAGGCTGATTTTATATTCACGTAAGCTCTTCTGAGGACGAATTTTGAGTTTTCATGTTTTCAGATTGATCACCTTGTGTGCTTGTGAAATAATCTCTTAACTCCTGTTTGACCAAAATGCATGCACAAAATCTTGGATATTTTAACCCTCAGAAATGTTGTAATATGGTTGTAGAAATTTGATCAGACCTTATAAAGCAGGCTTTACTTAAATAAACCTAATTTCATGATTTAAGCTTGTGAGGGTATTGCTGAAGGAACCCTTTTCTTCCTGAGGCATCTGTTTATTTTTAGATAACCTGCCGGCTGCTTCCTGAACCATTGGGCCTCAGTGTGTTTGTGATGCCTTCAGATGGGTACCTGCTCTGGCACACTGGGCCTCGCTTGCCACTGGAGGGAAGATTCTTTGAAAGTTCGGACATTTCTCATTTATGTTCCACCTCCCAACTTGGTTACGAAAATTGAGCTGTTGCCATAGCAATGAAAGTCCTTTGAAGGCGGGTTATTTGGCACAGCGTTTGATTTTTTTTCCCTGGGTGTGCCAAGAGGCTAGAGCCTCAAAATAATGTCTTCTGTCACCCAATATGAGGTAGATTACTATCAGGCTTCTGCTGGGCCATCATTAGTTTGAGTGAAGAAAGTTAGCTTTGTACATCAGACTTTGTTCCTGTGATTTGGATTCATTTTCCTGTTGATTTTTCACATTTCAAATCAGTTTATGGTTACTCATTTGATGTTGTGAAGGTACTCAGTTTTTAGCGACCAAACAACCTTTATCATAAAGTGTTATTGGATTTCAGTCTGCGTTGTGTGTTAAACCGAGGTTGGATATCTACACTTCTAGAATACCTGCTGCTGATGTTTAGGCTGTCTGTTATTTCATATTTAAACTCACAAATCCAGCACATAGTGAGTTTGGCAAGCTGAGTACCTCTGACTTAAAGTAGAATGTTGGTTCATGGTGGACAGCACCTTGACAAACACACGTGATGGGAGAGTACACATTAGCGTTTCCTATCGCCATCCTGACCACTAATTACCAAGCCTACCCTCTAAGGACATTTCTGGGGCAATAGGAGGGCCCGCTCGTCTTCGTCTAATGATCCGAGAGCCCGTGGTCATCGCATGCAGCCAGGCTACCATATGGTGTCAGCAATGTGCCTGGGAGCGTGCAGCTATCCGATTGGGAATAAGAGACTAGGGCTTAGTGGGGAGGAATGAGTAATGGCCCCTGTTACCCTGTTTGATCTCCAGGCCCCCGTGGGAGTCCCAGCCCCGGACAGAGCTTTACTGGGAACGCTGTGGAGCTGCTGAGATGAAATGGCCTTCACTCGTTTAACCGTCCACAGGCTCTCAGGCTGAGAGGGGCATCGGGGCTAGGAAGGAGCCTTGCGGATTTGTTATTGAATGGAAATGGGATATTATAATTGTGATCACACAGCTATATTTGTAGGTGCATTATGTTTTTCAGTAGCAATTCATGCACCTGTATTGATAGATATAGTGCCAAAAGAGGTCCTGAATGTTTGTGTGTGCCTGAGTGTGTGGGAGCTCTGGCCTGGTGTATTGTGTGTGTTTGAAAATTGAAGGCAAGAAGCCGGGAGTCGTGATGAGGAAGATTGGTGTAATGATGAGGACGGGAGCTCTGAGAAGGAGGAAGCGGCAGTAATGTGGTTGGGAGGTGTGATAATGAGGATCAGAGTGGAAAAGGTATCTGACTGGCCACAGTGCAATTTAAAGTGGGGGGGGGGTGTATGTGTCTGTTTTTTCCACTCATTTGTTCCTGGTTGTAATTTGCTTATTGAAGGTTTAACAATAAAGACAATTGGATCAGACTATCTTTGGTAAACCTACTCTTAAAACAAGACTTTTTGGATGTGTGCACTCTCCATAAATATAGGTGGCTTAGTGATTAAGATTGGAGGCATGATAATGAAGACTAGAGGCATCATAAATGACTAGAGGCATCATAATAAAGACTAGAGGTGTCATAAATGACTAGAGGCATCATAATAAAGACTAGAGGCGTCATAAATGACTAGAGGCATCATAATAAAGACTAGACGTGTCATAAATGGCTAGAGGCATCATAATAAAGACTAGAGGCGTCATAAATGACTAGAGGCATCATAATAAAGACTAGACGTGTCATAAATGGCTAGAGGCATCATAATAAAGACTAGAGGTGTCATAAATGACTAGAGGCATCATAATAAAGACTAGAGGCGTCATAAATGACTAGAGGCATCATAATAAAGACTAGAGGTGTCATAAATGACTAGAGGCATCATAATAAACACTAATGGCATCATAAATGACTAGAGGCATCATAATAAAGGTGTGATTATGAGGCGAAGGAGAAATTACGAAGTTAAAAAGCATCCTTTTAAAGACACAAGCTATCATAAGTTGAGAGGATTAAAAATGGGAGGCATGATGATGAAGACAAGAAATGTGATAATAAAGACGTGAGATGTGATAATGAGGATTAGTGATGTGATGGTGAGGATAAATAAGACCAAATGTGTGATAAATATGACCAGATGCATGATAAATAAGACCAGATGTGTAAGAAATAAGACCAGATGCATGATAACACCAGAGGCATGATAAATAATACTAGGGGTGCCATAAATTAGACCATAGGTGTGACAAATCAGATCAGAGGAGAGACAAATAAGACCAGAGGCGTGACAAATAACAGAGGAGTGACAAATAAGACCAGAGTCGTGGCAAATAAGACCAGAGGCATGACAAATAAGACCAGAAGCGTGACAAATAAGACCAGAAGTGTTACAAATAAGACCAGAGGCGTGACAAATAATACTAGGTGTGCCAATAAATAAGACCATAGGTGTGACAAATCAGACCAGAGGCGTGACAAATAAGACCAGAGGTGTGACAAATCAGACCAGAGGCGTGACAAATGAGACTGGATGCGTGACAAATGACACAAGAGCCGTGACAAATAAGACCAGAGGCGTGATAAATATACCGGAAGTGCCATGAATAAAATAGGAGGCATCAAAATTGGAGCCATGATGATAAAGCTAGAAGGCTTGCTAATACTGGAGATGTGAATACTACAGACAGGAAGCATAGTGAAGAAGATGGGATAATCAGAATGTAGAAAGTAGGAGTTAATAGGAGTAGGAGTTAAGGAGCTAATTTAAATGGTAGGTGTGATTTTACTACATAGCACTAGATGAATGGTTATTATTTGTCTGCTTGTCTATCTGCTAAGAATATGTTCTCTACATGCAAGTTAAATATATATTAGCTAGAATACTGAAATATTTGTTACTTATTTTTGAGCTGTTAGGTCAGAGACCCTGAGCTCTTTATTTCTGCAAATAAACATTGTTCTAAAAGGCTGTTGGAAAGAGAGTTAATAAAATGAGAGTGCTTGTTTTTTCACGCTGCGTTTGGCCCAGTCTCAGAATCCTCTCTGACTTTGAAACAGATGG
Organism: Umbra pygmaea; assembly: GCA_016801145.1. Taxonomy (NCBI): domain Eukaryota; kingdom Metazoa; phylum Chordata; class Actinopteri; order Esociformes; family Umbridae; genus Umbra; species Umbra pygmaea. The sequence continues at coordinate 9,787 of JACXGM010011182.1, read as the reverse complement.
ACCAGCAGAGAGGCACCAGTCATGAGCTATGATTGGCAGTCACTCACTTCATTGCATCATTAATACTTTTCCAACATGCCAATACACTTCTGATCCCAAAGAAGGGCACTCTCACATTCACATGTTAGTCCTTGTCAATAGAAAACATATGAGGAAGCCCGAAGGACTTAGTCTGTGTGAGAGTAGCCTACTGTGCTAGAATCCCTACCTCGGTGTAAGGGTCACAGGAGTGTTAGGAAACGTTTGGCCCGGATGCAGTCCCTTTCTGCCCATTGTTTGTGAAAGCCAGCTCGGCAGTTGGAGGCACAGACACGGGCTGTCCTATTTGCTAATTATAACCAGGATCACAGAAGTCATAATATAGCTCTAGAAAGTATTAAGAGACCACTGCAAAATCATCAGTTTTTCTGGTTTTACAATTGATCGGTTTGTATTTGGGTTAAATTAACTTTGTTTTTAATCCATAAACTACAGAATTTTTTTTCCTGAATTCAAAATAAAAAAAATGTCTTTCAGAGCATTTACCGGTATTTGCTGAAAATGACAACTGGTCGAAATAACAAAAAAGATGCAGTGATGTTCGATATCAGAAAAAAAGTTAATATGAATGTTAAACAACAAAATTCTAATGTGGTAACATAGGAAAGGTTCAGCAATGTTTGGTGGAATAATAATAATTGGCTTTCATGCATCTTGGCGTGCTCTCCACCAGTCTTTCACATTGATGTTGGGTGACATTATGCCACTCCTGGTGAAAATATTCAAGCCGGTCGACTTTGTTTTATGGCTTCCTTTGATCACTTTCCAGAGGTTTTCAATGGTGTGGATATAAGAACAAATCTGCAGTTTAATTCATTCTTAATTTTTTTTCCAGAGCTGTAGCTAGCTACATTCTTTCAGTTTGTGTTTGCTTCAGAACCAAATGTCCCCACATGTATATTAACCTATGGTATATCCTCACATTTTGCTGGCCCTTACTTCCATAAATGTATTTTTAAGGGTTAAAGTTAGGGTTAGAGGTCCAATATGGGTTTAGGGTTAGAAGTAGAGTTAGGTTTAATAATAGGTAATAACATACAGTGCCTTGCGAAAGTATTCGGCCCTCTTGACTTTTCGACCTTTTGCCACATTTCAGGCTTCAAACATTAAGATATGAAACTTTAATTTTTTGTGAAGAGTCAACAACAAGTGGGACACAATCATGAAGTGGAATAAAATTTATTGGATATTTCAAACTTTTTTAACAAATAAAAAATTGAAAAATTGGGCGTGGAAAATTATTTAATTAGTTAATACTTTGGAGCGCCACATTTTGCTGCAATTACAGCTGTAAGTCGCTGGGGGTATGTCTCTATCAGTTTTGCACATTGAAAGACTGACATTTTTGCCCATTGCTTCTTGCAAAACAGCTCGAGCTCAGTGAGCTTGGATGGAGAGTGTTTGTGAACAGCAGTTTTCAGTTCTTTCCACAGATTCTCGATTTGATTCAGGTCTGTACTTTGACTTGGCCATTCTAACACCTGGATATGTTTATTTGTGAACCATTCCATTGTAGATTTTGCTTTATGTTTTGGATCATTGTCTTGTTGGAAGACAAATCTCCGTCCCAGTCTCAGGTCTTTTGCAGACTCCATCAGGTTTTCTTCCAGAATGGTCCTGTATTTGGCTCCATCCATCTTCCCATCAATTTTAGCC
>JACXGM010011181.1:0-25344 GCA_016801145.1 Umbra pygmaea | reverse complement strand
CTAAACGTATCTTATGTTCTATTTTGCCTGCTGCATTTTTATCTTCGCACGATAGACTGTGTTTCTGCTGTGGCATCGCGACCAGCAGTTCAAACAAACTACTGAATAAAAGTAACTCCAGGATGCCTGGCTCTTGAGTCGGTAGAAAGAAATGTTCCAAAGTAATACATGGCCCCACTACACTTGCGCCAATGAAACAAAACGAGAACGTGGAGATTAAATGCTCAATGAGAGTGGGTTGTTATCGTTGCTTTGCGGTAGGCAAAAAATGCGCAATCTAATAGGTACTGATCACAAGTAATACGTTTTAGTAAAAAAAACTGTAAGGACACAAATAAAATATATTTTCTCTATTAGCTAAGTATATTAAATATAAACAAGACTCAAAAGTAATTAAGCTAACTAACGAACAAAGTAATCGGACACTAATCACATGCAATATTTTATGTCCCTAAAATTATTTCTGTGGTAAAAATATAAATATGCGTAATAAGCTTCCTATGAATTAATACAATACATTATCCCTTAAATGTCACCCTTAATATTTTGAACATGTTCATTCGTCTTGGCTCAAATCTACTTGCTGTTAAACTTATCATCCGGATACTTTGCGTTAATTACAAGTGAGATAATTAAATATTTCATCTCGAATCAATACTGATTGTCCAATTATTTGCCCAAGTTAGTTTTGGTATTAAAGTAAAAGTTAATGCATTCGCTGTTTAACAGTGGCTGGTTATCACGAAGATGACAGATTTGACGTGTTTCCCCGTTTTGCAGCGACATTCCTCTGCAGACAGGTTGCCAATCCTCGATTAAATTACCCTCAGGACTCTTGCAATAGCCAAAATATGACCACATCTCAGATTTTGTCCTCTTGGATGGCTGAAAAATCTCCCGAGCGCTGTCACTGCCTTCCGCCTTGACTTCTCGTGCAAAAAACAAAGTTGCATGTGCGCACCTGCGTCAGACTGATTCTGGCTGGACAGGATTTACCATGAGTTTTTAAAACCACGGTAATCAAAGACGGTTTTAATGAAAATTAAATTTTAAATGGTAATACTAACCGTACGGACATTTTATTGTGGTTTACCATGAAACCGGTAATCGTCCCATCCCTACTAGCTAGTAAAGCAATTTTGTTAAAAGTTGTTTATTCTTTGACTTGGCATTGAGGCTAGCTAGCTAACAAAAGCATTTAAAGCTAAAATAGGCATTTAAGTTTGTTTAGTAATATGGTATTCCTCATTAAAGTTATATAGCTAGACATCTAATGTACAGTAGCTAGTGAAGTAGAGCTAGTCTAGCAATCCAAGGCTTATAATAGCTAACTCTGGTGCAGTTGGCTACACATGTCCACATTAGCATGTTCAGGTTTATTTAAGGGTGGAACCCAGTTTGGGCTGCCTTCAAAGACCCCCGACACAAGCGCGATTATCTTGCGAACCGCATATGCTAGCAACTAAATCTTTGGTACCATTGGAAAGAGGAAGATAACGATAATTGAAAGTGAAAAATAGTTGGGATTTAAAAAACGTATAGAAGTAGTGAGAAATGGGTCCAGCATTTTGATATTGACTTGTTTGTATGGCCCCCAAACATTGCACACTTGTCCAGGAGCCCTGGTTGCTTGACAATTTCCATTGAAAAGCCTTAATGATCAGGATTTAAATGCTTTTACACAACAACAAAAAAAAATATATATATATATATACACATACGTTCTGTTTTCTTTATTTATTTACTTTTTACTTATTCTTTAAGGAGATGCACTGGATTTTGGTGAATAAGAGGAACCATTTTATTTTGATCCACATATTTGTACATTAGCAGGAATGTAGCACAATGTGGATGCAAAAGCAGTTGTAATAAGCCTATGTGACAATAACATTTGTTTTGGTTAAAATCAACAAATTATCGTGATCTCAATATTGATCAAAATAATTGTGACTATCATTTTGGCCACAATTGTGCAGCCCAACACACAGTACTTGAATATGTAGCTTTTTTCCCAATAGGTTCTTACTTCAACAAAGCAAATGTCAAAGTTGTCAGTGATGAGGGACAGACCAACATCAGTAGACAGTTATGACCTTCATTCTTCAGTGGCCTTTTTGAGCTTGTTCTTTAGCATTTTATACCAGTAATTGGTACAGTCGCGACCTTAGCACTAGCAGTTAAATTGTTGAACATTTAACGGTAGAACATTTTGAAAGAAATTGTTACAAAATAAGATTAAAATAAATATACATTCAAGCAACTGCTAATGTGCTATGTAATACCAATATATAGCTAGTTGTAATGTGCACTTATGGATAAGAGATGACTCTTATAAATCTCTGCTCTTTCCATGACTTCATCTTGCCCATTCAGCTCTGAAAAAAATTAAGAGACCACTGCAACAACAACAAAGTGTCTCTGGTTTTACTATTGATGTGTTTGGGTAAAATGAACATGTTTTATTTCATAAACTAGTGACAACATTTCACCCAAATTCTAAATAAAGATAATGTCAATGTTATTTGCAGAAAATGCAACTTGTCAAAATAAAAAATAAAAAGATACAGTGTTGTCAGACCATATACATTTTTAAACGGCACAATACTAATGTGTTACCTTAGGGTGAGTTCAGAAATCAATATTTGGTGGAATAATAATAATAAATTAGTCTTTCATGTGTCTTGGCATGCTCTCCACCAGTCTTTCACATTGATGTCAGGTGACTTTATGCCACTCCTGGTGCAAATATTTAAGAAGCTCAGCTTTGTTTGATGGCTTTTGAGCATCCATCTTCCTCTTGATCACATTCCAGAGGTTTTTAATTGGGTTGATTTAAGAAAAAATTGCACTTGTCCTTTTCTGAGCTGTATATTGAAATCCCTTACTACTCAGATGTGGTTGTTTAATCTAATATCTGTTAAATGTATGCACATACTTTAATTTGCTGTGGATAACAGCAACTGCTAAATGACTAAAATGTAAATTGTTTGGACCTTTGCTGTATTACTGGACCTCTTAGAATTTTAATTGAATACACCTGACCAGAATACACCTGTACAGTATACTGACTCCTGTCCCATTTTCAATTTGAACTCCGGTGCATTTGGAAAATGTTTGAAAGTCAATGAGGAAAAGGTATCCTAGCAAAAATCATTGTCTATTCAAGCGTTAAGACTGAAATAAATCATATGGTCGATTCGAGTGAATTTCCTTAAATTACTTACAAGATGTTGTGCTAAATGATGCAAGACTGCTGGCAACGCTAACGTGACTGGCTGATCGCCGAATTCCTAAAGAAATCTAATGAGAGACCAGCTGGCTTCGTTAGTAAGCTAGATTTGTGCCGTGTATTTCTTTAAGGAAAAAACAGTGCCCACCTTGGTGCTTTTGCCCATAGTACTGGAATAGATCAGATTACCGACAACAACTTGAAGGAAAAGAAAAAGTACATTGCAAATAGAACGAACAATGAGCTTGCTTGGGTAGCAGGGCAAACTTTTCTATTGGAACTATTTCTTTGTGGAAAGATGAATTTGTATAAATAAATGTCAATTAACATTTTTCATCAAAATATGTCACTCAATATTATAATATTGTGTTGTTTACCCATTGTAGAACCGCAACTGTACACTCAAGGAACTTTTTTAATCTCAACTATGATGCGATCGTAGTTGAGGCAATAGCTGAGTTTGCCCAGTCTTCCTAATTCTTTTGACCCAAAATGTCATCGACCATGTGGTAATTCGAAAGGGGTCAATCTAAAAGCATGCAGTCAAGCCAGGCTCAGGGACTGTCCCTAGTCAGTGCTGTGCTCTTACCGGACCAGGTACTGTCAGCTGAGCCTGTGTAGCTTGCTGGACTTGGTGTTGCTGCATGACTCTAGCCTGGTCACACATGAACACACAAACACACACAACAACACATACCACACACCAACACATACCATACACACATACAGAAGCAAGCACGCAGAGGGGCATGTAAATAAATACGCATCATAGATCAGTTTACAGCGGACAGCAAAAGGCCACTGTTTTTGTAGAGGGTGAAATAATTTTTTGAATGGTAACACCAACTCTGCTTTACCTGTAAGATCTTCTGCTGTTGGCTGAGCGAGCTGATGTTCATGGTCGCGGGGGCCATCTGTCCAGGCAGAGAATGCGGCACCATGCCCTGCTGCTGGGAGTGGGGAGGCTGCTGGGCTGCCTGGGGTGGGACCATACTCTGGATGGACTGAGCCTGGGCTTGAGCCTGAGCTTGAGCCTGGGCTTGAGCCTGGGCTTGAGCTTGAGCCTGAGCTTGAGCCTGGGCATGTTGCTGCTGCTGCATTAACTGAGCCATCTGCATCCTGGACTGGATCTGAACACAGTCATGGAGGGCATGTCCATACTCAACATACAGAGCATTTCAAGCATTAAAATATCACCGCTGTCCGGTGAAAAAAAATCTCCACGTTTGACCGATTTTTTTAACATATGTTGAAAGCAGACATGACCCTAAACGGTAGTCAAAGTATTTAATGACTAGTTACGACACGTTGAACTCAAAGTGTCTATTAAGTTTCATAACTGCATGTGGTCATTTTTTTCTGAAAGTGTCTGTTTAGAAGATGAGGGTGTTTCGCACAACAGCGACAATATGCTAAAAATTCTGCTACACTAATCCCTTAAACTGGGTTCAGGTTCATCTCCGTTTTTTTATGTACACGTATGCATACTAGCAAAACTTATACCTGGTTCTGCTGCTGCTGGTTTACGGCCTGTTGCTGGTGCTGAAGCTGTTGGTTCTGATTGTGTTGCTGCTGTATCTGTAACTTCAGCTGCTGCTGCTGCACCTGATACTGCTGTTGTATTGCCGTCTGCTGCATGACTGTCTGCTGCTGCTGTTGTTGTTGTTGCATGGCTGTCTGCTGCTGCTGCTGCTGTTGTTGTTGCATGGCTGTCTGCTGCTGCTGTTGTTGTTGTTGTTGTTGTTGCTGCTGCTGCTGGTGCTGGTGTGCCTGGAACTGCTGGAAATGCTGTGCCTGTTGCAACTGCTGGAGCTGCTGCAATTGTACTGGACCTCCTACTACAGGGAGGACATGGACCAAACAGACACACATCCCCCAGCTGAGAATTTGGGGAAAGTTCTGAAGGATCAGCTTTACACCTGAGCAGATATGGCTATGGAGCAATGCAATGAGCTCTCCACAGCCTTCCCTCTGCTCCAGTCAAATTGTACCTTCTCCCCCTCATCTCTGCTGAGCTCATCTCTGAGCCAAACTAAAGACAAATTAGTTATTGGTCCCTGACAGAATATTAAACGTAAGTACCAGTGGGCTCCCGATCCTACAGTTTATGTTGGCTAACAGACAACATTCTATGGGACAATAAAGACTATCTAGCTATCTAAAATAAACATGAGAAAGTTACACACAGTATCAATCAAAATGTGTGGGCTTGAATGGGTGTTCTTACATTTTTTGATTGGTACAGTAGCTTCTAAAATGCACTCACTCGCTTGAGGATTTCCAGTCACTCCTCCCATGGTATGACCCATTTGTATCTGGCCCATAGTCCCCATGCCACCCATGGGAGCACCAGGTGGTCTAGGCCCCATGCTGATGGAGCCCCCAACCCCTGTTAGAGATGTCAGGGCATTCATGGGGTCTGGAAGATGAGACAATATGCACAATAAGACATCTAGGCAGGTACATGTATTGTGCTGAACGTCTTACAGTGGTTTAGAAGGTTTTTCATAGGATCACAACCCACCTGGTGCACCTCCTTGTGCTTTTTTATCTGAAAAACAAAAACACAAGTCGTTATACACAACTCAAATTAATATTCATAGAAGACGGATCAACAATAGATAGGAAAGGTATGAGAGGTACTTACGGATGTCTCTGAAGTGAATTATCAACCTTGCTACAAGGGACAAATATTCTTCCTGTGTTTAGAAGGAAACAACAACACTGATGACCCTATACTCTTCCAGATTACCTAAACAATCACAAAGACACACACTACACGTTTTGATGGCGTGCCTAACATTTACTCACTCTATTTTTGGCTTTTATATAAACATGGTTTTCCATATCACTGCTGGACTTGGTATGTGCAGTACCAGCTTTTCTCATCGCCTCCTCGCTGAAAAAGATGAAGTGATTAAGATTCAATAATTCTAGCTAGCTAACGTAATCTAACATGAAATCCGGTCATCTTTAATTACTAACACATCCACTGCATTTGGATCCAAAGACGTTTAACAGGTATGTCCACGGAATAAGTTGTAGCTAGCAATACAGTAGGTTATCCATCGACGAATATATACCGAGCACGCTAATTTTGCAGCTAACCGCATGTATCTACCTAATTAACTACAGTAATGTACTAGATTAGGTTGAAAGCTGTGTATACGGCAAGACATGGAGTAAACGATGTTTGGCTTTCTAGACACCTAGCTACATAGGTAACATAGCTACATGTAACTATCGTTATTATCGACAGTAATACGTAGTAGTAGTATGCAAATATTTAACTATTGCCCAAGCAGGACTAACCAGCCACCTAACTAGCTAAATGTAAAAGTCAAACGTAGCTATGTGTCTGCTAAATACATACAATTTCATTACGATTCAGCTAGTTAAGTTACGGTTTCGTGGCTAGATAGCTAGACTAGTAAACTTAAATTACGTTAGCTAGCAGTAAAATACGGCAATCGGCTAGCTAATTTGCTAGCGATGTGTAGTTAGCTAATGTATGAAGCCCGTCAGATTTTTTGAGCTAGATGGAGAAGTTGTTGTGAGCTAATTTTGTCGTTATATAACTTCAGCAAATATCTAATATATCAAAAAATGTGCACCGTTTAAAGGTAACGTTTAAAAAGAAATTGTCTCACATTTGTGCAACAACTTTCTGTCTAAATGCTGGGCTCCTCCAATCGCTGTCTGGTCCTGGGACCTCCATTGCCGACATTGTTATCAGAATGTACGCTTGACGACTTTGAGCGAAATGCTCTTGCAGTCGCACAGCGCATGTCCACAGGCACTGTTTAGCTGATGTTCACAAGGTGGAAGCCCGGACCCCGTGTATTTTGGGATCGCAGAACAAAAGCTACACATCCCATAGAAATATAATTCTATTTTCATTCTATTTCTATGCTTTTCTATTTTCATTTCTATTTCTATATAAAAAATCTAATATTTCAAAACCTCCATCAGCTCTGCTGGCTGCAAGTAGCTAATTCATTTTTAAGGTGGTGGTGTTTGTTTTTCCAAACAAAGTTATAAAATACATTGTTAATTGTCTTGCAAGAGGATATTTAGCCGACCACGGTTCTCTGCTAGCGAGTAGCGACACTTCAGATGACGTCATATGTTAGGTATAATGACAATACCTACAAAATAAAAGCCCATTGTTTTTTAAAAACAATGGTTATGCATGCGTTATACACATACCATGCTTATATGGAGATTGCTCTATAACAGCAAAACTATAGCTTGTGCTGAAACGTGCTATGGACAACTGTTCACTAGGATCTATTTCATCCAAATATAGTCTCAAATCCTTGGGCATTTCATGCAGTATAGCTAAGCCACACAAAAACAGGGACCCACGTCACCCTCTCATTCAACTCTCTGTAGGCCATATATTCACTAGCTTTAAAATAAATGTACGATTATTTGATGTATTGGAATAATTGATATTATTTTGAAAAACAAAATCTGCATTTGTGTCGCTAGCCTAGCATAATATAGTGTCGCTAAAGAATTGTAATGTAATGGTCTCAAGTGGAAATGAAAATAAATTATTTAAAATATATTTTCTTGCCTATGACAGTGGTCTGTGCGACTGCCTCATTGTACAGCTGCCTCAACATGGCCATGGGGTTTGAACCCTGGTTGTGTCCCTCCAACACTGCACGGGTCCAGGAGAGAGTGGTTTAGGGTCATTTCTGCACTGGGTAGATAGTAGTTTTGCAGACCTTCAGCAAAACCTGCTTTGTGATAATTCCTTCTGTTTGGTGTAGTTTCTTTATTGCATTGTGCAAGAAGTATAGGCTAAGCTCATATGTGGAGATTTTATACATTAACAAAATTGTCTCCTGTTTTCATTCAATTTGTTGCACCATTGAGCCTTTCGGGGAATTGGCAGGCATTAGCCAATAACAATCAGTGGGTGTCTTATTAACATTCAAACTGTGTTGCAGTGATGAGACTGGCTGTAAGCCAATTTTGTCTAAAAGGTATGAACTCAGAAAACTCCTACATTTTAAAAGTAAAAAGAGTAAGACAGAAACTCAATTATTTACTTTTTGTTCTTATGTGGTTGCCTCAAATATACTAAAATCTCATGCTTATGTAAGCTCTAAAGCAACGACATATTTATTTGAATTGTGTTTTTTGTAGGGCTGTGGAGGCCAAGATGATGTGTCTCGTTCTGTGCCAGATGACACTTCAGAGGAGCTTGAATGGAGGGGAAGTTGAGGATTAACAGGAATTGAAAATAATATAATATGCTAGTGATTTATCTATTTAGTTTTAGACAGAATAGTGTATACATCAACTGTCAGCTGAAAAGTTGGCCCCAGTAGGAAAAGTTACATTTTTTTGTATATCTGCCTTCTGAATGATAGCCCATTTATAAACAATATAGACTTGTTAGACAATTACAGTATATCCCTTTCAGTTAGAAATTGCAGGATTTTTGCTTTTTTATGTAATGTTTGTGTAGAACCCAACATACCCTATGTTTAGCCTATGATGGCATGCACATTTTCTATTGCGCTAGACTGTAATCCTGATTTAACATTGGTCTGCAATGAGGGTTTTAACCCCCCAAAAAATGCTCAAATCTAAGTTAGTTAGTTAGTGCACATTATCTAATAAATAACCATCTCCTAGGACCTTTACAGGCTAACATAAGCAAGACCTAACAGAATACCTCTGCATATATTCCTCAAGCAATTTTACATCTACCCAAATGTCAAACTTTTGGCCACAATGAATTTGAAAGGAAACAATCGAGATGTGCTTTAAGTATAGACTTTCACCTCTAATTGTTTTTGTCAAAATTATTGTATGAGCTGTGTACGAATTAAAGCCATTTCTATATATAGCCCCCCATTTTAGAAGGTCAAAAATAATTATGCATATCAAATATAATCATGAATTAGATGGTGAATTTTTATAGTTCAATGAGTGCCTGATGTCTGGAACCCAGAGACTTCCAAAGATGCTGGGTTTCTTTCCTGGTGATGCTCTGCCAGGCCATTACCACAGCTGTCTTCAGTTCCTGCTTTTTCTCGGGGCATTTTGCCTTTAATTTTGCCTTCAGCAAGTGAAATGCCAGCTCAACTTTATTCAGATTAGATTATTGACTTGGCCATCTCAGAACATTTCATTTGCAGCATTTGGCAGAATCTGAGCAGATATATAACAATTATCACTTCAGAATTCATCCTGCTTCTTTTGCAATGCATAACATTCATCAAAATCTTTAAGGGAACCAGTTTCATTGGCAGTAAATCTTTGTCTCATCTGACCATAGGATTTTGTTTTAGAACTGTACAGGTTTTTAAGATGTTTTTAGCTAACTGCACTGTTAGACTTTTTATTGTATCTATGCGGTAACTTACTGGCAACTTGAGTTCACTGTACTAAAATGGCCTCCACAGTCACCAGATACCCAATGGAGCATCTTTGGGATGTGGTGGAACGGGAGCTTCGTGCCCTGGATGTGCATCCCACAAATCTCCATCAACTGTAAGATGCTTTCCTGTCAATATGGGCTAACATTTCTAAAGAATGCTTTCAGCACCTTGTTGAATCAATGCCACATAGAATTAAGGCAGATCTGAAGGCGAAAGGGGGCCAAACACAGTATTAGTATGGTGTTCCTAATAATCCTTTAGGTGAGTGTATATTCATCATTCATTAGCAGAATGCTAGCGTGTTATGGGCAACAATGACTCAACACTTGTGAAGACTTTTCCCACCTTTCAACGCCTTTGAAGTATCCAGTATCTCCCGTTCTTTTGAAGTCGTGAGGTTAGAGTTCAAATCTGGAGGTCAAGCATTTTTCCGTAATCCTTTTCTTGTTTCTCTCTACAATTCTCAATAAATTATTTACACTGCTGAAAAACATGTCACATTTTTTTAATTACATTCACTGCTAAAAGCATAACAAATAAAATGTAGGCCTTTTTCATTTTATAGAGATATTTTATTTTTCCTTTTTATTTCTATGCTTCTATAACATTAATTAACAATTTTATTTAAGTATGTCTTATTCAACTACAGTAGCACTACTGCTGTTGTTTTACAGCAGTCTACTGCAAATTCAAAACATACAGTAAATCACTGTCAATTAAATGTTATTACCCATAATGCAATGCATATTACAGTAATGAACCGGCAAAGAAAATTATGGTATTTTACTGGGCATTTTGTGTTAAGTAACTGTAGAAATTACAGCAAAGTCTAACAGTGTGTAATGTGGTCTTCTAGCCTGGGAGAACCCAGACGGACTTCCGGTAAATTTAGATTAGCTCTGCAAGCCCATTTCCAATTTTTCCAAATCGTGGAACCAATCATAACCATTGAGGCGGGCTTCATACAATGACGATAGCGCAGCTTTATACTGTCATTGGTTGAAGCAGACAATTATAACGATGGCTGCTGCAATGGAACATCCGCAATATCACTCTTTCAAATCAGCTATCGCGTCTGTTTTAAGCGATTTGAGTGTTTCCTTTTTGTTAAAAATCAAGCAAAGAACAACACTCGAAGCCTTCATATCTTAAAAAGATGTTGTTACGGTCTTGCCGACTCGACTCGGCAAAAGTCTGATATATCCAATTGCGCCGAGAGAATTGGAAATGGGCTGTGAATGAACCTTGCCCAGACCCACTCTCAGTCAGAACTGAGAAGGGTCTGGTGTTAACCAGGCTAAGGGTTTTCCTGTTTTTGAAGCTTTTCAATAGTTAACATTTTGTGGTAAATCCTATGTCTTAACTCTGGTGTCTTAACTCTTGACTGTTGACATTTACACAGATACCTCCTGGAGTTTTTGATTTCTTCACAGAAAGAATTCTTCTGTTATTCGACCACAGTTCTTTTCTGTGGTGTTCTAGGCCTTTCGGTGTTCTTGAGCTCACCAGTGTGTTCTTTCTTTTTAAGAATGTACCAAATAGTTGATTTGGTCACACATACAATTTTTGCTCTCTCTCTAATGTTTGTTTTGATTTATCATCCTTATGATGGCCTGGTTCACTACATGTGATAGCTCTTTGGACTTATTGAGTAATGACACATAGCTGGACATGGAACAGCTGAGCAGCCAATTGTCCAATTACTTTTGGCCCCTTAAGAAAATAAATTTGGCACTTATAAATAGTGTTGTAATTCCTACACTGTTCACCTGATTTGACTATAAATAGCCTCAAATTAAAGTAAAAAAATGTATTGTTGAATTTCAACTCAAATATGCTGTGTTAGTCAAATTAAATAATGATACTGTCCAAATATTTATGGAACTGACTGTACATTCTCAGCATGGCATTCAGGCTTGGTACAAATGTGGTGTTTAGAGTGGGTCTACTAATTCCCAAATCCATTATGTTGTATCAGATAGACAAATTTAAATAAAGCAATAAAATTGATAGACCCATTAAGCAATCGAGATAATGCCATGGTAATAGACACAATTTGTTTGGACTCAAACTGGTATTAATATATCAGTTTATCAAAAAATTAAAGTTGAGTGTTGCTGTTTATCCATCAATTGGATACCTGTTAAAGGTAGATCGCTCTAATATATTTTTTCCCAATATGTTTTTTGTCCCTGCCATTTTGCATTTCCAGGTTTCAGAACTTTATAGGTTTCATGAATTCTCTTTAAAACTCATGCAACTTCAGAAGTTTTAAACCACATCAAGACCTTCATTTTAGTTTGGACAAAGTCCTAAAAACTAGCTAATTACAGTATGTATTTATTAGTAATGTTAGCAATGTTAATTGTTTGTCATAAAAATAAAACATCTTCTCAACTATAGAATGTGTGTTTTTACTTTCTCTACATTTATGTAGTGTTTCTTTCTCTATATTTATAAAAGCATTCATATAGAACATACATATCCCACTTCCAGAGGATAATATCTCAAAATTATAACAGCTAGAAAGTAGAGCATATTTTACGTTTTCTAAAAAAACACGTTTTATTACTAATGTTGAACAGGCCTATGTGTTTTTCTGTGCATGGCTATACTAAATACAAGCAATCACTCAAAAATGTTTGATTATTGGTTATTTTAACACAGAAGAGCATGTAGTTTTGAAGAGCATGTAGTCCTGTAGTCCACTATCAGCTCCTTTGACTTGCTGATGGTGATGAACAGATTGTTGTCCTAGCATCACACTGTAAGGGACCTGATGGTGATGAACAGATTGTTGTCCTAGCATCACACTGTAAGGGACCTGATGGTGATGAACAGATTGTTGTCCTAGCATCACACTGTAAGGGACCTGATGGTGATGAACAGATTGTTGTCCTAGCATCACACTGTAAGGGACCTGAGCTCCTCCCTCCTGTGTCGTCATTAACACGGATCAATCCTACCACTGATGTATTGTCAGACATCTTGACCATGGTGTTAGAACTGTGCACATCCATGCAGTTATGAGTGAACAAGGAGTACAGGATGGCCTAAGCACACCCCAGTGCTGAGGATAAGCTTAATTGATGCGTTGTTGCCCACCCTCACCACCTGGGGGCAGTCCATAAGGAAGTTCAGGAAACATCTGCACTGAAAGGTTTAAACTTAGTATACATTGCTCTGAGCTTAGCCATTTGATCGGATGGTACTGATATTCCAAGATGTACGAGAACTTGAAGAGGGAAGAGTGTCTGTGATGAGCACTTTATGACTGACTATGTTAATGCAACTGGACGATTGTCATATAACCAGACATCATTCTTGGGCACAAGATCTATAGTGGTCTGGTTGAAGCCAATAGATATTAAGGGCTGGGTCAGGGACCCAGCTGGTATACTTTTTGCAATCTGTGATAGTTTACAAGAATTCAATCTTAATCCTGTAAACACAGAAATAATAATAAAAAACAATTATAGAAGAAAAGGTGTTCTTTGTTGTAATAATTATAATGAATTGTATTTATATAGCACTTTTTCAATGACCCAAAGCACTTTACAAAGTAATGGGGGGAACCCTACCTCATTCACCACCAATGTGTAGGACCCACTTTCATACACAGTCACACAGTCAACTCACACACCTACTTCCATACGCAGTCACACACACAGAATCCCATTAATTTCAGTGACACTCACCACACTTCAGCTATCAGGTAGAGAGGTGACTAGTTATACATGCCAATTACAAATGTGGGGGGATTATTAGTTGACCATGATTGAAATGAGGCCTGTTTGGGAATTTAGCCATAAATAGTGCCATGGGATCTTTAAGACAGCACCCTTCGCAAAGCAGATGTCCCCATCACTACCATGGGCATTGGGAATGATCTTTAGACCAGAGGGAAGAGTGCCACCTACTGGCCCTCCAACACCACTTCCAGCAGCACTGGTCTCCCATCCAAGGACTACTGCTGCGTTCGTTTATTCTCAAAGATCCGACTCGGAACTTGGATATGATGTCAGAAAAAACATGGATGCCACCCCGAAAAGCCCCGAAAGCTGTTGTTGCGGTAGCACTGACCAAGTACCAGGCGCTCAAAAGCACTACATTACATTTTTTGATTATGATTATGACTATTACCCCACCATATCAAAACGCAGCCATTTGAACTTCTAAAATGTTCACTTTATTTCATGTTTTAGTTTCTTATGTTACAACGCTAGCCACGTTTAGCAACACCGGTTTGAAACAAGTCTTTTTTTCAATATTTCACCCACAACATGACCGATTTACATACCAACAGGCAGTGATACGGGCGCAGTAACGTATTGCAGTATTACGAGTGATTGAAAGTGTCATTTAAATAACCAAAGCGGTCCATAAACGATTAAAACAATTCATGTTTACAAGTCACAGGGCGCAGCCATCTTGTATTCCTGCTCGGAATTCCTGCTCGGTCACCTCTGAGATCTCCGAGTGGGAAAGTCGGATGTCAGAGGAAAAGGGGGTGTGTGGTGCGCATTGCTAGGCAACCTTCCTAGCTCCGACTCGGAGCTCCGACTCAGAAAGATAAACGAACGCAGCTTAACAAGGCCCGAACCTGCTTAGCTTTTAGAAGCAAATTAGCAGTGCTATGTTACTGGCTATGCAAAAAGTTCAATGTATGACCTTCTGTATTCATAGAACCATCATGAAACAAAGGATTCTTAGCTGATTGTTTAGAGGTGTATTCTTTGGAAGACTAGAATGGTTCTAAATAGAACCCATCTGAGTAAATCTGAGTACTCCCTCTTCCACATCAAACACAGAGTTATGTAGTTAAATATAGCCTACCATTATTTCAAAAATATTTTTATACAGCATGTGCAAATATTGTCTTTCAAATGAATCTATTTTATGTTAAAAGTTTGTCAGAATAATATTGTCAAGTATTTATTCTTGACAATGTAGGCACATTTTTAACAGTTCATGGAGAAACTCCAATTGACCCATTAGTTGTTAGCTGTGCAGTCATATCTCTAGAGGTTTAACATTGCACAGAAAAGGTAGCAAATACTTCAAACTATTTTTAACTCTTTATAATATTTTTAAACCTAATTTAAATGTTCAGCAGAAGCATGCTCCTTTACCCCCAGAATTTTGTTGACGCATCTGCTGATGTTTCAAAGGAACACAGGGGACTGAAATGGGCAGGGCTACATAATGTATTTGTTAACTATGAAAGCTGTTAAATTTGAAATTACTCTCTGTCACATCATTAAACAGCCCCTCACTGCTGGGAGATCTGCCCTGCAGTTGAGTACCATCTTCATAGCTGGCAACCCCACACTCCAACTTGAAAGCCTCTGCATTTACCAACAACCTAAAAAGGAACAGCCTAGACAATAGTAAGGCTTCAAATAAGTGTTAATATAACAACTACAACAGAATTCGAATTCATGTTTGTATCACTGTTTAGATTGTGTGGCATTCAGTAGTCTTTGTAATGTGTTTTAAGTTTTCCTGATAGTGGACATTTATACTAATTTACAATGTACAAGTTATTCAGACGGATATCTAGAACTGGTGCATTCAGCAGAATTGATTAAGCTTGTAGCAGCCGCGGTCGGTGGATCTTCATTGGGGATGCTGGGCTCGCATTACGTTTGGGACAAGGAATGGGTGACGTTTCCGAAGTTGGGAGGATGTTTGAGTGGTTCAGGGTTAATACATGACCAAGGTTGGGTTGAGGACTGAGGAGTAAGGGTGAGACTGCCGTCCAGTCCGGACGGCAATGTGAGCCCGGCGTCCCCAATTTAGATCCATTCACACCGGTCTCAAACATAATGCGAGCACGGCATCCCAAATTAAGATATACCGACGGCGGTTGGCTTGTAGGTACCTGACCTGCCATAAGGAGTCGCTAGAGCACGATGCAACATGGCAACCCATGTCCGGAATCCACCACAGGCGACATAAGCGCATTGCATTCAAACTCCTGACAACAATGACACTGCTTAAATGCGAGTTAGTGACATAGCTGAAGTCCAGATTTCGCATGTTCTGAAATAAGGGATCTAGGAAGTAGGAGATTTCCGAGTTCCGAGGTGTCTTGAACGCAGCCATATGGTTTGAGCAGCCATCGCTCAAGGCGTCAGTGACGTGCGGAGACTGGGAGCGCGCAGACCCGCCCTCTAGCCGCCATTTTTTCAGTCTCGGACTCCCATTAGGCTGTAGGAGTGGAGCCGAGTATAAACAAGCAAAGAATAAATATTAGACAAACACTTTCATTTTATTTATCAGAGAACTGAGAGGTTCGCAAGAAACTGCGTTTTTATGTGTATTTAAATTGACGGATCGAAACCGACTCACGCTGTTCTGAATTCATTTTGTGTAAAGACGTGTTGCAGGCCGCCATTTTTTGTTACTGCCTCAAAAAAGTATTTCAATACTAATGAGAAGGATTTAAAAAATACAGCTGAATAGTTCGACAAGGGTTATTGAAAGGAAGAATTTGAACTCGAGCTCGCAACTATTTGCAACATTGTATCAACATGGAGATTCGTTTGACCAAGTGAGGCTACCTCTTCCGTTCTCAGTTACTAACAGTGACTGGAGATACATTGTTTCAAGAGATAACGTTTGATGCTTATTTTTTCGGAAGAGGGAACGAAAAGGGGAACCTTGATTGATCAGTGTTGCAGTTAGGGCATTCTATGTGTACATTTTATCGTAGTTTTTGACGCTAAGAACTGCCGTTTGTCAAGGAAGAAGAACTATTATGTTTTAAACTTCGCTCAAGCTAGTCACAGCCTGTCTCTGAAACGTCAGGTTACGTTTCTATTGGATGTAGCCAGCAGAGGCTTGCAGCCTTCGGCATCAAATCAATTAAAGACAAGAACGTTAGGCGACGGCTTACCCTACACTGTATTTTTTAAATCAAGTTGTCAAAATCAGTTTGACATCGTTATCTATCTATTTTTCTGTCTAGTGTAAGTTAACGTATGTGTTTTATTTATTGCTGAAACTAATATATTAGTTGTTTCTTTTAAGTTTAGTTTATTTAATTTGTATCGAATATGTCATCGGCACGCTTCGACTCGTCAGACCGTTCCAGTTGGTATTTTGGACCTGTGTCGAGACAGGAGGCGCAGAATAGATTACAAGGACAGAGGCATGGTATGTTTTTGGTTCGAGATTCCTCGACCTGCCCTGGCGACTATGTACTGTCAGTGTCTGAAAATTCCAAAGTGTCCCACTATATCATCAACTCATTGCCAATCAAAAAATTCAAGATCGGTGACCAAGAATTTGAGCACCTACCAGCTCTTTTGGAGTTCTACAAAATCCATTACCTGGACACAACTACGCTGATAGAACCTGCCCCCAGGTAAGAAATGGCTATCAAACAAATACAATTTATTTTATGAAGCCCGGTTTGCATATGCAGTTGAAACAAAATGCTTCAACAGACACTTTAGCTGCACAAACTATTGTCATCTGAACTTATAGGTTTTTTAAATTCCAAAGATTTGACACATCCTACTATGTTATTGACCTATAGAAACTGATGTTTTTACTCAACAGCATGTCAGTTAAAACGATAACAGCCACTTGATAACTGAATGATTAGCAATGTCATCGGACTGACATCTCACAGAAGTTCCGGCCAGTTCCCCTTCTAAAAAACCAAGTGGTTCACAAGAGGGGGTGTGACACCAGACAATTTAAGAGAGCAACATATTATTATTTCCATTTTCCTGCTGAAGGTTTCAATATCATCCGTGTTTTTAGGCTCACCCTCCCTTCCTCCTCCCCAGGTACTCTAACACAGCGATAGGCAGCGGGCCCATTCAGACGATTGCCGCCCCAGAGGAAAACCTGGAGTATGTGCGGACTCTGTACGACTTCACGGGCAGCGACGCAGAGGACCTACCCTTCAAGAAAGGGGAGATCCTGATCATCCTGGAGAAGCCTGAGGAGCAGTGGTGGAGCGCCAAGAGCAAGGAGGGTCGCGTGGGCATGATACCGGTGCCCTACGTGGAGAAGCTGGTGCGCCCTTCGCCTCACCCCGGGCAGCCCCCTCACAGCTCCCGCAACTCTAACAGCTATGGCATTCCTGAGCCGGCCCACGCCTATGCCCAGCCTCAGACACCATCACCTCTGCCCCCTGGCACCCCTGGAGCCGCCATCCCCCCACTGCCCTCCATGCAGAACGGGCCGGTGAAGGCCAAGGCCATCCAGAAACGAGTACCCTGCGCCTATGACAAGACAGCCCTGGCTCTGGAGGTAGGATGCCCTCACTTTCTGTCCCTGGATTGCTTTGTGATGGCCGGGCTTCAGGTCTGCATGCTGCTGAGACTCCTCTATGCTTATGTATTTAGTAGTTAAGTGAACGGGTTCGCTCACGTTTTTTATTAAATTTTTATGAGCCGACACTGTTTGAAAGTTTCACTGTATTCTCAGCACAGAGCCCCAGCACACATGATGCTGGGAGTACTGGATCACTCGAAGACCGTCGAGGTGAAGACCAAATATGCTTGTTGCGTCAGAAATGTCTCATTTGCATCTTTAGGTCCTCTCTCCTGGTCTTGCTTTTATTGATTCCATCAATCAGCCTGGGTTGATTTTCCACAGGAAGTGCAAAGTAGTCAGCTTTTTGTGGAGGAGAGATGCTGAGTAATCAGTGGTGCCAGGTGGCCTTGGGCTCTCGCTCAATCTGCAGGGGTCCCCTGAAAGATAGACACCACAGAGGGGGATGCTGGAGCATATGACCTGTGAAGTGGGTGTCAAATGACATGACAGAGCCTCTCCTCTGGTCTGTGGTTTTCCCATCAAGTAAACAGTTTATTTACTGTGGAAATCATACTCTGATTTAATAAGAGAAGAGAAACATCCTGAAATTATTTATTAATATTTTTTTCTGCAGATCAGTTTTTACTCGTGTCGATCACACAACACTTTTCTGAAAGTGTAGTGTGATTGACACGAGTAAAAACCCTCCAAGTCAGAGCTACTGTCCAGGTTGTTTTCACTCCAACCCTAATTTAGCACAACTGATTCTAATAATAAGCCAGTTGAAAACCTGAACGAAGCTACATTATGTGCAGCTGGAGTGAAAACCTACAGGACAGTAGTTCTCCAGGAACAGGGTTGGAGACCCCTGCTCTAAGTAAAATGGCTCCTTGTACAGATCTGTGGGATGACGAGGGACGCGCACATGGTTCATCCAACCACGTGTAGCCCGAGCCACTGATTTCTTAAGCACTGTTCACCCAACACTGAAGCTTTTAGTCGGATCATGCATGGGATGATTACGTCCACCATCTGTACTTTATCTTATCTGAATTTACAGACGCCCGATCTGGACACAAGGAGTTGCTGCAGACCGATGTGGTAGGATAGATAATCAGATTTATCTAACCCAAATCCCAGGCAGCACTATGACAACGGCCAGGAAAAGTCAGAAAACCCATGGTCAGGCTCGAACTTATGACCATCGTGACATAGACTGTCCTACAATGCTGTGACGTAGCGAACTACTCCACGCGGACCTCCCTTAGACTTTATATACTTTCTCTGTTTGTCATTTGGTCAAAGATCTGTAGTGTCAGTCCCGTTATTTGCCAACTCTTTGGATCACCTAGCTTAATGAACTATCCTCTTTCCTCTGTTAGCAATACAGCTAATATGAGTGATCATTAAAATGAAAGCTAGATGTTGTCTCTAGCATGACAGGCCCTGGTTGCAGTGGCTCTTCTGTTGTGTTTGGGTTGCTGTCAGTGGGCTGAGGCGTTGACATCAGAAGTTACACTAACTTCTACTAGATAATTTATGGCTTTCGTATGTTATTTATCATCCTGTCATTGTACATGGTACTAGGCTGTCTAATGGATCCAACCCGAGTAGAGATGCCAGCTAATTAAAGAGCAGATTGCTCATTGGGCTCCTGAGGCATTATGCATTTCCTACTAGATCCAAAAAACTCCTTCCAGACTATGAAGGAGCATCGTAAATATTGGCTCTTATGTTTTAACATGCTTGTCATTCAGTCTTTTTTTTCTATCTTCCATTGATTAGATATCTACTAACTTCCTTTCCCTCCTCTGGCTTGATCACTGTGATGACTTGTCATTGGTCGAGGCTGACGACAAGCTACAACTTGCTTCCCTCCTGAAAAGCCAGAGCAGCTACAGAGTTAAAAATCTAGAAATAGAATGGATAGAATAGCCGTTCTGCTACATTGATTTGAATTTCACTGGCCTTTCTATTCAATCTATTTCTATGGTTAAACCTTATCTGGGCTGCAGTGGTCCTCCTGATAGGATATGCATCTTCTTCCTTTGTTGATGATTGTCTTCATGTCAGTTTGTTGCACCGTTGTGCGTTAGGCCAGCCCTAACGAAGTCAGGGGATCTGTCACAAACTAGAGCAGACCTAACAAATCCTGTAGAACACACAACCCATCACTGCATGTTAGTCAGTAGATATTTCAGAATGCCGAACAACCTTGGATTCTGTAAATTCTGAATAAATCGTGGCTCTGTTGTTGATCCAAGCCACTGTCTTTGTTTCAGAGTGGAGAGAGCGATTGTGAGAGCTGCAGTAGGTGTAAACCACAGTGTCAGTGCACCATAACCCCGTGCTGTTCATTTAGATATTCTAGTCATGATGTGTCTGTTTCCACAACGTGCCTCAGCTGGGTACAAGCCTGTTGGGACTTCCCCCCGTGTTGCTGCACTGTGACACCCTCTCGTACTGCCAGTGTCTTTGCAAGCCTGACTAAGCACGGAGAACAACTAGACATTTAGATCTCATCTAGTCACTCTGCGCTCCTTCCTGCTCATTCACTTACTCATGTTTTGAACTCATGGGCTCGTAGGCCACATATTTGTCTAGCTGATACATGCCTTCATCTACAACCAGTAGCACTGCTCATTGAATATCTCTATGAAACCAATGGCACTGCGTTCATTTGTCCACTAGTCTGAAACCTCTTCATCTCATTTCTAGACCCACTGCACTCTCTTTCGCTTCACTCTCAAAATTGTACCGCTGCTCTGTTACAATCTAGTTAGTTTACACAGAGTAGGTCATGGCTTACAGCATAAACCAAACATTTAGCTATTTTGGGCCGTATCTGCTTCAGGACACAACCTGTCATTATTCTGAAGCTCATCTGAAGGGAAAAACACCCCTGTACTGACATGGTTTGTGAAATCCATCTATAGCCCTCCTAAATTTAAATTAAATTTGCAGCACCATTAATATGATGCTACATTTAGAATATTGCATCCCCACTTATTACACTTTTACACTGCACTCTTACTATATAAGGAAAAACCATTTTCCAAGTCAGATTAGTTCAATGAAATGTTAGAGGAATGTTCCAGAAGGATTCTGAATACGGTGGCAGACATAGTTCTAGATTAATTCTATGACCTTGAAGTTCAATTATGATCTAATCTGTCTGCAAAACCATCTAAAACCTTCCCTCAAATTTCAGCTTTTAATCATACTCAGAATGCAGACTTCCCACATTAATCCCGACTGAACAGCATATGGTCTGTGCAGATTGGGGTCAAGGAATGTCCCATCTTTCTGCTTTGCTTGTCACAACCACAGAGCTGGGGTCAGATACATGCAGGGTTGGCTTGCTGGTGTTTGACTGTTAACTGTCCTTCTGTGTTCACAGGTGGGAGACGAAGTGGTGGTGACCAGGATGAACATCAGTGGCCAGTGGGAAGGAGAAGTAAATGGGCGGAAGGGTCTCTTCCCTTTCACCCACGTCAAAATAATGGACCCCCAGAATCCAGATGAGAGTGAATGAACGTGTCCCCTTAAAAACCAAGCCCATCTACAGCGACACCTAAACCAGATGGCTGTCTCCACCCGACCTGCCCGTGTCACCAAGGTTACGCGCTTGCCTGCTTCGGGCTGTGTCACAGTGCTCCCTGTTATCGTCATGCCAACCATCGTTCGGCTTTCTGACTGTTTACAGCTCCAGCTAAATCCCCCCCACCCCCCCACCCGGTAAAGGACTGGTCAGTGTTCGCCTTTTTATGTCTTTTTATTTCCAAACCATTTGTCGTTGCCGTGGTTATGCGTCTGTTGCAACGGCTCGCGCAAAGCCGTGTCTTAGCTGATGTGTGAGAAAGGAGGGAGTAAAGAAGCACTCTTTCCTCCCGCTCAGTGATTCGCCGTTTCATCTGAACCAGTCTCACACACGGTTCATATCGTTACCTGGATTAAGTTCATCTGAACCAGTCTCACACACGGTTCATACCGTTACCTGGATTAAGTTAATGTGGATCAGTCTCACGACGGACTCAAGCTTAGCTGGATCGAGGGCAAAGGGGGGTCTGAGTGAGGACCAGCCTACCTGGATCCAGTCCTCTGGATAAGCCTCAGTGACAAACACAGTCTACCGTTTTTATTTATGTTTTCCCTAGATAACATGTGAAATGGCCACATTGAAATGTAGTTCTTTAATTTGTGCCATGAATTAAGGAGTGGTTAGCAAAGGTATGTGTCGTGGTATAACTGCATGGCTGTGACCAGGCTTTAGCCAGTGTTAAAATAGGGCTCATAAGTACTGTTCACGGGTAAGGGCTTTTCTGCAAGACGGATGCCTCCTCCTTCAATGATATGGGTCACAGGAGGTGGGTAAAGGTTGCAGCCAGCCAGGGACACCCCATATATGCCTTTCACACAAAATGCAAATTTAGCACAAGCAACCATTCCCTGTTCTCTCCCTGGGTTCCCTAAAGTTGCCGACACACTTAAAGCTCACCGAGCTTTGTATTCAGTCTGTTCCAACATGTGAACCACACAAAGGTATGTAGAACGACACCGTGGGCAAATGGAGCTGCGTTGCTGCCGATTGTGTGAAGTGTGTATTGACCTGAGGATGGTGGTTGATTCCAACCACTCGGTCGTTTGCAGCCAGTGTTGACTGTTGAACATGGGACCTGAGAATACAATACAGTCGTCTTTGGTGTTGTCTGACATGATGCCAGACTGCTCCGGCGTGTGCGCGCGTGTGTTGGCGGATATGTATGTTACACGATGTGTGACTAGGGTGCATGCGCAAGTGAGCGAGCGTGCGTGCAAGTGGGCGTTGAGTCAGCCCTCCACTCGGGCTCTGATGTAAAGAACACATGTTAGCCCTGCTGTTGTTTAAAGTGCTTTTCTTCAACCCCCCTCAGCTTATTCACTAACTAGAAAATCACCTATCCATCGTGTCTAGACTGTAATCCTTTTTTGTTGTCATTAGCCAGCTATTTAAATTAAGTGTTGTAAAGAAAATTAATCCCGAGGTGACTTTTAAAAAGGGAAAATAATGCCTGCTGGTGGCCTCTGCATGACCTCTTGGCCTTGAGTTTTCTCTTCCAGGTCAAATGCTGCTTTGTGTCATTTCAGATTTCCTCATTAAAATGCAAGTTAGACTTTTTTTAGTAATTGTGGAATCAGTCTACTGAAATTTAGTTTGGTTTACCTTGTCCAACCTTTGTATTAAACCACTCAGATTAAGCAATACACCATTCCTAACTCACAGTTTTGTTAGGTAAATGTTTTCAACTGCTTCAGGCATTAACAGTATTACCGTGCTTTATCTTTTCATGTTTTAAAAAGCTGCCATTTTGTTTTCTTAATTAATAAAATAAAAATTGTGCCTTTTTATTTTCTAAAACCATTTGTGTGTGAATATTTACCATGGCCCTTTATGTACAGAACAAGTAAATAAAATTTACGAATAATTCTTTTAAGTTGCTTTGATCTCTTATTTTTGACAATTGAATAAAATTGCCCCAAATACCTCTTCATCTGCACAGATTGGGGTTGGATGGTTGTTTTTCTGGGGCAGGAGACGGTTGTTCTTCATCTCTTCATTGCTTTGAGTTCCAGATTTCATTGTTGCTGTGCCCAGGAGAAAGAAAGCAATTAATGAATGTTAATGAAGTGCTAATTAAAGAATACTTGCACACAGCACTGACCCAGAGTGACTAACTGTTCAAGGGTAAGGGTAAGTCTCCTACGCCCATTATGAAAGGTATTCCTCTCTAATGTTGAGTTTTTGGGTCTGTTACAAATGTATTCTACTTAGGGTACATGCAATGAAACCATCTTGAGGCAGGCATGGTGGCCTAGTGGATAGCACTGTGGCCTCATAGCAAGAAGGTTCTGGGTTCGAACCCCGGTCATCCCAGGCCTTTCTGTGTGGGTTTTGCATGTTATCCCCATGTCTCTGTGGGTTTCCTCCGGGTGCTCCAATTTCCCCCACCATCAAAAACATGCAGGTTAGGTTTGGGACTACTATTATAGCATAGATGGAAACTAGCATCTGTGCTATAATCTGGCTAATTTACAGTCTGTACAGAAGTGTAAGGTTGTACATAAATGTGCACTGTCCCAAGTAAATAAATAACAATATCCAGATTAGCATAATGTAGTGGTTTGCATATGTTTTTTGCTTTTACTGTCTCTTTGCCCATTTCGTCATATTACCCAGCTTTGTGAAGCACCCAGGTTGAAATTGCATTATGAACAGTTTTGTCCATCTGATAGCTTGTTTGACCTGTGAGCTCCTTGCCTTTTTGCTCAGTTTTGGTGGACGTCCTCCAGGCTGAGTTGTCATATTGTGTAAGGTGAGTATTTAATTAATTTACTCACTTCCCGTACTCAAGTAGAAGTACAAATACTTGTGTTAAAAAATACTCTGGTAAAAGTAGAAGTACTGATTTAACTTCATTACTCAAGTAATAGTAAAAAAGTACAGGCATGGCAATTTACTTAAAGTATAAAAGTAAAAGTAGTCTTGACAACCATTTTATATGCAAAGCTACCTGGACCACATAAATGCTACTAGAGTGCAAGCTAAGAAACTTCCATGGACATGTAAAAAAAAGGCTCTTATGTGCCATTGCCTACATTTTAACTAGATGTCTGCCAATAGGCCTAAAACATCACATATATGATTATTGTGACAGAGTCTGGGACTCCAGGTTAATTAGATACTGACTGAGTAGCAAGTTATTAATTAAAATGTGATTTTGTGAGAATTCACAGATAAAGTTTATCTTTTTTAATCTTCCCCTTAACATTTAAAGGAATCCATGTATGTGTGTGTGCAGGGACGCTGACAGGTTGGGACAACTGGGATTGTTGTCCCAGGCCCAGTCCTGAGGAGGTCCCAAATGTTGTTTTTGCACAGTCATATTTCTTTTACCGGGCGGCCCTAAATGTGGAGTTGTGTCCGGGGCCTGGGGATTCCTGTCAGCATGCCTGTGTGTGTGCTCAAACGTGTGTGCTCAAGTTCCACATCCTTTTAGAGTTACAACTAAGGGATGGCAGCAGTGTATTCGAAATTACATCTAGTAAATTTTTGAACATGGAGTATTAATAATAATAAATGCATTTTTAGAATCACAATTTTTACAATTGAAGTACTATAAAAGTTGGAGAAATTACAAATTCAGTGTGCATTGCATTTAAAAAATATTTATTAAATTGCAACTAGACATCCAGCAAAAGAAAAATGGCAAGTGATGTATGCCCTCAAATCTGTAGATGTGCATGGATTTGTCCTGGACCCCTTAAAGAACTTGGGAGCAACTAGTGTATACAGACCTTCTGTATAGTGTAACGTGTCATAATTTAATTTTTGTATAGGACAAATATACCGGTACACACCTTTTGTGACGTTGAACGTGTCGAGTGTTATTGCGT
>JACXGM010011180.1:0-25345 GCA_016801145.1 Umbra pygmaea | reverse complement strand
TGTGCCCTTCCTCTCTGTCTCCCCCTACCTGTCTGTGCCCTTCCTCTCTGTCTCCCCCTACCTGTCTGTGCCCTTCCTCTCTGTCTCCCCCGACCTGTCTCCCTGGCTACTGCTTCCTTCTGTACTGTCAATAAATAATGGCCACATAAAACCTTAAAGAGACAACATAAAGACAGATATTTGAGTTGCAGCATGATCATGGATCATCACAGTTCATACTGACAAACTAAATAAGTCAAACAGAAAAACTTGCAGAATGAAAAACTTAAATGATGACTAAAAAGGAAAATAGCAGGAGCGCGTCGGGTGTCTCTAAAAGTGTTTGGTTACCACAGGTACACTTGTAAAGGGAATAGTTAATATTAGGCAATAGGAATCTAAAACTCAGCAGTAAAAGACTTAAGGCACACATGTGGATTTACGTTAACAAAGCCTTTAATGTGCAGGCCGAAGACTAGTACATAAACACAATGCGTTTCGGCATGCGCCTTCATCAGGATGTGTAACTTGCAAATTTGTGTCGCCTACATTACACCATTTAGAATAGTTTTGGGGGGGTGTTCTTTGACAATGAAGATTTTTGCATTTCAGAAATGGATAATCTTCCATGTTCTTTGCTTTATCTGCTGTGATTGGTCAGAACTTCACACACCTCTTTGTCCACATGGAATGTAGAACGTTCATTACAGAAGCTATCACCACCTTTTGTCATTGGTATTTGATAGGTTTCAGTGCACTTCACAAAGGCTGATCATATCTCAAGTTTATTATCAGATGCACAAGAGACAGAGAAGATATTGCTTGTACAGTAAAAATCATGTGCCATGGCTCCGGGAATGCAGTAATAACAAAAAGGTTCTAGAAGAAATGTAATGGCAATTAGTAAACATTTAAAGATATAAAAAGTACAAACAGTAGGTGTATAAATGAGACAGGAAAGCAACATCTAACATACAGTCTGTACATGTAAACAGCACCCATAATGATACTGTACAGATACAGTGCAGTAATAGTGAATATATATTTGTATGAAAATATGTACTGAATATATGTACTGTACCTGTATATGAACAGTTACACATAATGATGGTGCTGTGAAATGTACGAAGTACAGTAGAATTGTACAATGTGTTCATAGTGACTTGTACACCCATCCATATTGACAAGAAGGAATTTAGGTATATATGAGCATTTAATTCAGTAGTTTAGGTATTATGTTTAGATTTTAAGGATCCTTTTCTTTGACAAATTTACGAGTAGAATTTGAATGCTAACGGTTTGTTTAGAGGATCAATCACTCCAGACAAAGCCATGACATAGTAAAAATAAACCACTATTTATAACCAGAACGGTTCAGTCTCAGTGTTTCAAAACTATGACCCAGTACTGCAAGACCTAGTGAGCAACCCAATCCAGCAGAGGTCCCCTAGCCTAGTGAGGGAGGATATCTCACCATACAATTTGCAGTTCCCCACGGCCCCTTTGGCCGTCACAACATGCGCCCATCTGTCAGTTTGTGGACGTGTGGCATAACATCAAGGGGTCGGGTCAGTTGGCCCAACCTGACACCGCACAACATGACTGATCGGGCATGTGTGTTGGACGGAGAGCGTGATCATAATGGGATTTCTATCGAAGGTCTCATAGAACTCTATTCCGATGGGGCGTCAGATGACTCTGGTTAGGGAGGCAGGGTTGTTGTCGGAAGGTTGCCGGTTCAAATCCCATGGCCAAAGTTGCTTCAGGGGATGTCCCTGTACTTACGTGGTACTTGTCTATCGAGGTACTTGGTGAGAAGTGTCTATTATGTCTAAAATGCTAAATGTTTTCCTCAGAAAGTGATTACACCTCTTTATATCTATGAGCCTGTACTCCCCTCTAAGAACTACAAAAAGTTTTATAGACAATGCAACTAAGCTAGTCAAAACGCCATCTGTGTTAAAACTTGATGTACTTTACAGTGCTGAATGTCAGTACTCTACATAACCAAGCTGTTGGTCACATGGGGAACTTACAAACCAGTTTTTTTATGCATCTCCATCTAGTATATAAAGTGGAAATAATAGTATCACAATATTATTTTGAAAATTGCATAAAGTGTCAGAATTTGGTGTAAACTACTTTCAATCATGAATCCATCCTGCCTTGTATCAATGGTTTAAGCTGGTGGTGGGGGTGTAATGGTTTGGGGGACATTTTGTGCCCCTTATTACCAATTGAGAATTGTTTGAATACCACATTCTACCTGAGTATTGTTGCTGACCATGTCCATCCCTTCATGACCACAGTGTACCCATCTTCTAATTGCTACTTCCAGCAGGACAACACGCCTTGTAACAAACCTCACATCTCAAACTGGTTTCTTGAACATGACAATTAGTTCACTCTACTCAAATGGCCTCCACAAACACCAGATCTCAATCCAATCGAGCACCTTTGGGATGTGGTGGAACGGGAGATTTGCATCATGGATGTGCAGCCGACAAATCTGCAGCAACTGCATGATGCAAGAATGTTAACATGGGCCAACATTTCTGAGGAATGACAAAGAGGGTCCAGGGTGCTCGGGGATTTCTGAGGAATGTTTCCAGCACCTTGTAAATCTATGCCACGATGAATGAAGGCAGTTCTGAAGGCAAAAGGGGATCCAACCCGGTACTAGCAAAACTCCTAATGGAGTGGCCAGTGAGTGTATATTACATACTTGACATCTAGCACTATTCAGCCAAACTTGGTTATACCTGCTTCTCCAATAGTTATCAACCAACACTTATTTAGCATGTTTATTTCAAAACGAATGGGCTCGTTTCTCCAGCCCTACATAGAGAAGTTTATAAAGACTTTAAGTAAATATCAGGACTTTGATCAGGCCTGAAGCTAAGTCTTAGAGATTCCTTTAAATGGATGATACACAGCCAAGCCTTCTGAAGGCTAAAGGAGCTACTTGAGTGGCATCAATCCAAGATGTTGGGTTTCTGGAATGAACCACTGGGTTGAGTTGGAGGGCGTCGAGTTTGTACTGCTGGATCACCTGAACGCCCTGAGGCTATTCTTGTGGTATTAAGGCGGCTTAAGAACTCAGAGAAAAAGAATGGTTGAGTCAAGTGAATACAGACAAGCCTGTTTTTCATGAATCAGAAACATATAGCCTACCTATGTGTAGAAGGAAGACATGAAATTATGAAGCTCAAACAGGGCTTTACAAAGAGGGCTTCATGTGGCTACGACTGCGGGGTTGGCGTACATGTGAGTAATGTAGAGGCACAGTATGTAAATCTCTGCAACAACTAGCTCAATCGAAAAGCACGCTCCAGAGAGGTACACCCAGGGCAGCTGACAGGGGGGGACAACCGGGTATGTTGTCCCGGGCCCAGTCCTGAGGGGGGGGCCAAATTTTGTTTTTGCACAGTAATTTTTTTTAGCGGGGGGGCCCAAAATGTGGAGTTTGTCCCGGGCCCACAGATTCCTGTCAGCAGCCCTGGGTACACCTGTCACTTGAACAATAGCAGTGATTTGTTGAACTTTAGCTGAGTGATCAGGTCTGCTTCTGAACCAACCCTGAGAAAGTGTGAGCACATGGGTGCATGCGTTAAAATGAGACACACCAAAGCTAAATTGATCTCTTTCAACACTTTGGCTCTTGGAGTTCCAGTGACTGAACCATGCCCCACACTTTGAATCAGCTCGGGTTTCCTTCCCTGCTGGTACCACTGTGATTTGGGAGAGCCTTAATTTGTACAGACACTTGTGTCTCGCCTCTTCGGAACGAAGATCAGGTATCTCCTCCCACATTTCTGATACTTCCACTACAGCAGGGGTTCCCAGCCCGCTCCTCGGGCCTCCCCATACAGGCCATGATTTTGATTTAACCCTGAAATGACACACCTGATTAAATCAAAGGCTTAATGTGGAGTTGACTAATTGAATCAGGTGTGCTAGATTATGGTTAAAACTAAAACTTGGCATGTCTGGGGAGGAAGATGAGAGGTTTGAGAACCCCTGTTACAAAAATTCTGTCTGTGTGCAGTCAACTGCTTCACCGCTACACTGTAACAAGACTGGTTGTTTGTTTACATATAGAGTTTCCGTTATTTTACAGAAAGTGCATATTTATTTTAACAAATAATGTCCACATTTTCATGCTTCAGAGAACTCATCCAAAAACAATGAATGATCCCTTCCTGGTTGTACATGCAGGTTTCTATGCCGAATACTACCTGTCACGGTTATGTTTCTGGAAAATGAGCTACTGCGCCTTAGCTTAATCTGATGAATAACAAAAATGCAGATTACAAGTTATCCTGGTCTTTGTTCATTAAGCTGGAACTAAAATACAGAGCGTCTCCATCTGAGTGAACGGGGTCATCTCATATTGTGAGAATTAATTCCATGGTGCAGGCTAATAAAATAACCATTTATTAATACCAACATCTTACATGGCCCAGCTTTAAAGCTGAACTCTTTGGTTTGTTTGCTAAATCAAAAGGCAGGCCAGCTATATTTTACATACATATGAAAATTACGTGAATCCTTCCATTTTTGTGGGTGGCCAAATGTAACAGGTTTCTACATTTCTTCAGTGGTCAAAACCATGAGTAGATATCAATGATGATTCATGTTTTGTAGGAGACGTTCCAGGTTAGGAGAAAGCAAAGTACAGAGACAACCCTGACCCCTTGTCTAGCTGAGCTCCACTGACAGACAGGCCACATCGTTTTTTTAAAGCTCCACACACAGCTGTGAGATCTTATGCTGGACGTTGCTTGGAGCCCTTTGTAGTCACATCTGTTGAAAAGGACAGCTGGATGTTTGGAGCAAATTACAGTTTCATCTGGGCGGCCATATTGACACAGGGCTTCCCTCCTTAGATCCACAAACCCCTAAAGGCTGATTAGAGAGGGAGACGACAGCCAGACGGGAAGAACCACTCTGTATGCGCTCCCTGGGCCCAAAGACAGTACACTGCATTCACAGTGACTGCCTTAAATTAAGTCTACCCTGGAGGTCTTCAGAACACAACAAGTGAATGTATAATGAAGCTGGGTCAAGATCTTCAGCTGTTTTTAACACAGAAAGTGCCAAAAGTCACCTACAGTGCATGTTTCACATTACAGCTACAATTCACACTACACGCATGTATCCTCAACCTAAATTTACACTACACACATATCCACAACCTACATTCACACGTATCCTCAACCTAAATTTACACTACACACACAGATCCTTAACCTATAGTCACACTATACACAGATCCTTAACTTCATACATTTTCCTCCCAGAGTCCATAACTGGTGATATTAGTTTATAAATTAAAAGTTCTACTTGTGACTTCACACCAGAGAGTACACTGGATTAATTGGCCCACCTCAAGGCCTTAATATTACAGCAGTATTGCTGTCGCCGGAAATTGCCAAGTCAGGACTTTTAGTTCTATGTTAATTGTAAGCACAGAGTTTCTGTGATCACATCTTAACAAAAGATCAAGAGAAACTGATTAAAGAATAACAACATCTCTTTATTATGCAAACTAGCAGTAGCTTACATTTATTTGTGGAAAAACTGAATATCAGAATATAATCAGCTCAATAAAGAGTATAGAATTAGTAAAAACTCCACTGACAGTATTATTTGATCCCATTTTAATTTTATGCTGTGACAACATCAAGCTTTTAAATCTAAAATTGGAAAATTAATTTGCATATCATAAATGAGGAGATTGCAGTGGTGATTCATATCCAGAAACAGAGACATTAGATCTCCTTACCACTGTACATAAAGCAACGTCCAGACACCTAAACAGCCCAAAATCATTGTGCCGGCCACGTTTCTGACACGACAGTCACTAAATACACCTTCGCAGCACGTTCTGTAATTCCAAACTCGGTCACCATATGTTTTCCAAAAACCTTTGATTACATCGCTGCAACATGTTTTTTTATTGTTATGAAAATACTAAATGTTAGTTTTGAAGCAAGTCGATCTTTGAAACAAGTCGATAGGAGAATAAAACAGAACAAATAAATATCAGGAAGTCAAACAAATGCATCTACATGTATTTTCTAAAAGGTTGCAGTGACATAACCAAAGGTTTTTAGAAAACATACGGTGGCCGAGTTGGGAATCACCGAATGAGCTGAAAAGGTGTTTTTAGTGACTTTCATGTCAGAAACACGACCGGCACAACAATTTTTAGCTGTTTAGGGGTCTGGAACGTTCCTTTAAAGCTTACCTCTTGCCAAAATGCAATCTCTTTGCAAAGTATTTTCTTGAATGTAGCAGAGTCAAAGTTTCATTTAAAAGCATAATTAGGACGGAAACGCCACTTTAAGATTTTCCCTATTTTTGGTTTCGGTCAAATCGCCTTTTGAACGGGAGGGATAGGGGCACTAATCTGATAGCATCAAAATCACTATTTTTAAAACACTAAGAAGGCTCGACACAACATGAAACTTTGCTCAAAGTATCACCAAGGTCTGTACACATGAACTCAAGCATTGAGAACATTGTTTGTGTACACAGAGTTTACTAAAAAGGTTTTTCAAAATTTACCTTAATAGTGTGTTTCTGGTGGCTCCCATTTTACCAGTCAACTCTCCCATTTTGGCGAGAGTTACGATTTAACAGCACTTTTGAGCCTGTGATTTTGATGACATACTGTACAAAACATTTTAAAAAGTCTACTGTGTTTTTCTGGCCTGGAAAAACAAATTATTATTCCTGAGCAAAAACATAATATTTTAATCCTGGCAATTAAAGAACAGAGAATATTACTTTTATTTATTGCTAAGATAAACTGTAAATCCTTCTCCTTAACATGGATAGTGTAATCATTTAGACAGTCTGATACAAAATGTGTCTTTTAGTAATAAATCTAGCTCTTATTTGCCTTTAATATAAACTCAGCAAAGAAAAGAGACACCCTCCCACTTTCAACTGCTGTTATTTTCAGCAAACGTAACATTTGTAAATGTTTGTATGAACAGAAAAAGTTTCAACAACTAAGACATAAGCTGAACAAGTTACAGATACATGTGACTAACAGAAATGGAATAATGTTTATTAACTGTGAAAAAATGAAAAGTAACAGTCAGTATCTGGTGTGGCCACCAGCTGTATTAAGTACTACAGTACATCTCCTCCTCATGAACTGCACCAGATTTGCCAGCTTGCAGTGTGATTTTCCCCCACTCTTCCACAAAGGCACCTGCAAGTTCCTGTACATTTTTGGAGGGCAGTTGTTGTTGCCATCCTGTACCTGTCCCGAAGGTGTGATGTTCAGATGTACCGATCATGTATTAGGTTTTTACACATGGTCTGTCACTATGAGGATGTTCATGTTCCTTGTGTCACCCTGTAGATCTGTCTTAGGCGTCTAACAGTACAATGCACTTTATTGCCCTTTATTGCCCTGGCCACATCTGCAGTCCTCATGCATCCTTGCAGCATACTTAAGGCACGTTCACAAAGATGAGCAGGGACCCTGGGCATCTTTCTTTTGGTGTTTTTATTCAGTAGAAAGGTCTCTTTAGTGTCTTCAGTAACTTGGACCGTAATTGCCTACCGCCTGTAAACTGACTGTTCCACTGGTGCATGTTCAAAAATGTTTGGGTTGGTTATTGAACAAGCATGGAAAACTTTGTTTAAATCCTTTACATTGACAATCTATAAAGGTATTTGGCTATTTATGAATTATCTTTAAAATACAGTGTCCTAAAAAATATATATATTTTTGCGGAGATTAGTAAAAAATGGCTCCCATTGGCCCATGATGGATTCTGAACATTTAACCCACTTCTAAATTCAATATTTATGAACAACCCTCCAACACACACAAAACTATCAAAACCATCACCACAACTTCATCTGAGAACATTTGGTGCAAGGCGAAGGGCTGTAATTGGGTAGAGAGTTACCCTTTAATGGATCTCCTGCCGCGTTCCAATAAGCCAGCTGCCTGTAGAAGGAAGCAGCAGTGGGGCCATGTGCCCCCGCACAACCCAAGGTAATGAAATGTGTGAGTCAGCCCATTACTTTCCATTGCCCGACAGCCAAGAATCTATGCCCTACTAAATATGGACATTGTGTGTGTGTGTGTGTGTAAATATAATTCTCCAATCACTTTGTGAAGCCAAGTGTATTTGTATTTGCTAGTTTAGAGTAGTTAGCCTAAGTTGCAATTCAAGGATCACACTGATATTGTTGGGGGCACAGACATGATTCCTGCCAGTAATTAGACCAGTTGGTTTGTGCACAGCTGGCATATTTATTATGGTTAGTTATCTTAATGCTGCCCCTTCCTTGAACGTATACAAACAGCCCCCACACCAACCCAGGCCCATCCACACCACACCTAGTCCCCATTCTCCCCAACCCACACAGAAACAACCCAACGCATAATCAGACCGATATTTAATGCCAAGTAAGATTTACCAAATAAGGATTTTTTTCTGGTCTATCGGTGCATGTTTTTTTCTATATAAATCAAAGAAATTTGCAGACTTCTTCTGATAATGTAGAAACAAAGGGAAAATTCTCATCAAGTTTAACTTCTTCACCATGACTGCATTCACATGTGAAAAAGCTTCTGGATTGTTCTGTGGGCTCTCTCTAAACATATATAAACGTTACCTGACTCAATCAACCGCTTTGGGGATGACATTCTATGATAATAAGAAATCACAACAACAGCTGAATTAATCTTGTGTACAAGCTGACAACAGCATTTATTTAAAACTGTGCTGTCCAGGACAAGACATTACAACCTGGATTTGTACTAATTTTAACTAGAGTGGTCAGAGTGGCAAAGAAAGCAGTCTACTTGCTATCACACGAAACAAAGCTCAACATAAACACACATGTAATGTTGGAAGTAGAAGAGGTAGTTTACAAAGTCGTTTACAAACATGTAATTTCATTTTCAGCTGCCCTCTAACTTGCAATTTAAAATCAACAATCAGCATAAATGTATGTTTTCAGGTTCTTCTCCAACGTGTCCCAAGATGAAGTGCAACAAAACGTAACACACTCTTACCAAACGTGTTTTACCAAGGAAATTATACAAGAAATTCCAGTCTTTCAGCATTTATTGTAATATGTTATAGTGATGGGTAAGGATGACTGTCCTGTTAACTGATTATAATGTACAGTGATTATAGAGGTCAATGATGTAGCATGTATGCTGTATTGTTCATGTAAATGTTATGATGAAGACGTTAAGGATCTTATTTTGAAAAAAAAATCGGTCTTGCATCATATCTTGATGGCCTGGTGTTAGCACCACTCTAAACTGTGTGGCATTTGACAAATACCAACAACGACACAATTACCACCAACATACATTAGATGTTGTTGAAAAAACAGTGTAATTCATAATGTAATTAGCACTGCTTCCAGTTTAAACTCTGTGCAGGTCTGTATGTTGAAAATATTCAAAATGTAATTAGGACTGTTTCCAGTTTATTTCCTCATAGCGATTAAAGTGATGGTTCAGAGTAATATAACCCTAGGGTCATTTGCACCTTGACCTCAAGCCAAACAACCCCCCCTAAGCTTATTTCCCTTGTTATAACATTGGTCGAGTTAGCGCTATCAGACGAATGGTTTAGGGCAGGCGCTAAGGGAACCAAGTTGGTAAATAACCCCCACTAATAATGTAGGGAATGTTACCAAACTTTTACAGTAGTACAATTAGGTTCTTTACTTATAAAATGAGGCATTGAAAAGTTTGTAAGTACACCAGAAGTATATTTCAATAACACTTGCCTGATGGCTGCAACTCTCGGCTGCTAGGCTATACATGTTGTCCTCCGTCATGATCTCGCGGGAATATTCAGATAAATATCTAATGGCTGTGTGGAGTATTTAGGTGATGTGTGACCAAGTGAACCTTTTCATTCTGTACATTTTAGTCTTGGGAAAAGTGGAGGCCGTAAACTGTGGAGGTGAATGAGTGCTAAACATGTCCTTTTAAGTACCTTTACAGGTCATTACATGTCCGTCTGTCCCAGTTATTCAAAGGGCCAAATGGCCTTTCTCACTTAACTGTGATAAAAAATAATAAAACATGTTCTCAGTCATGCGTGCCTATTCCCTCCTAAAACAATAACCTATTGCATAAGATAAACTGACACAAAAAATAATATGATAGGTGAATACAATAGCAGTACCTTGTATTAAAATATTTGATTTTTTTGCAGAGATGATGATTATTTATGTGTGAATGATTTATGGAGAAAAGTCTGACTGTAAGGATCACTTCAGTTCAAAGAATCTCTTTAAAATGTCCATCTTGCAGGGTTCTACACTAACTTTGTCTACTAGTGGCACTTGCACTACTAAGTTAGTTGGTTACTGGCACAAAAACATGACTTGGTCACACAAATTATTCGCTCTGCTGCAAAAGATAAATGACTTGTTTCTTATTATGAACCTGTATTGCATACAGAACTATGTTTTAATTAGTTCTAGCTTTAAAACCCCACGCTGTCTTTTGTTCATACAGTGGGGAGAACAAATATTTGATACACTGCCGATTTTGCAGGTTTTCCTACTTACAAAGCATGTAGAGGACTGTATTTTTTACGAAACAAAAATCCAGAATATCACATTGTTTGATTTTTAAATAATTAATTTGCATTTTATTCCATGACATAAGTATTTGAGACATCAGAAAAGCAGAACTCAATATTTGGTACAGAAACCTTTGTTTACAATTACAGAGATCATATGTTTTCTGTAGTTCTTGACCAGATTTTCATACACTGCAGCAAGTATTTTGGCCCACTCCTCCATACAGACCTTTTCCAGATCCTTCAGGTTTCGGGGCTGTCGCTGGGCAATACAAACTTTCAGCTCCCTTCAAAGATTTTCCATTGGGTTCAGGTCTGGTAACTGGCTAGGCCACTCCAGGACCTTGAGATGCTTCTTACGGAGCCACTCCTTAGTTGCCCTGGCTGTGTGTTTCGGGTCGTTGTCATGCTGGAAGACCCAGCCACGACCAATCTTCAATGCTCTTACTGAGGGGAGGAGGTTGTTGGCCAAGACCTTGCGATACATGGCCCCATCCCTCCTCCCCTCAATACAGTGCAGTCGTCCTGTCCCCTTTGCAGAACAGCATCCCCAAAGAATGATGTTCCCCCCTCCATGCTTCACGGTTGGGATGGTGTTCTTGGGGTTGTACTCATCCTTCTTTTCCTCCAAACACAGTGAGTGGAGTTTAGACCATAAAGCTCTACTTTGTCTCATCAGACCACATGAACTTCTCCCATTCCTCCTCTGGATCATCCAAATTTCAGATGGGCCTGGACATGCGCTGGCTTGAGCAGCGGAACCCTGCATGCGCTGCAGGATTTAAATCCATGATGGCGTTGTGTGTTACTAATGGTTTTCATTGAGACTGTGGTCCCAGCTCTCTTCAGGTCATTGACCAGGTCCTGCCGTGTAGTTCTGGGCTGATCCCTCACCTTTCTCATGATCATAGATGCCCCATGAGGTGAGATCTTGCATGGAGCCCCAGGCCGATGGAGATTAAACATCATCTTGAACTTATTCCATTTTCTAATAATTGCACCAAAAGTTGTTGCCTTCTCACCAAGCTGTTTGCCTATTGTTCTGTAGCTCATCCCAGCCTTGTGGAGGTCTACAATTTTATCCCTGATGTCCTTGCACGGCTCTCTGGTCTTGGCCATTGTGGAGAAGTTGGAGTCTGTTTGAGTGTGTGGACATGTGTCTTTTATATAGGTAACGAGTTCAATCAGGTGCAGTAATACAGGTAATGAGTGGAGAACAGGAGGGCTTCTTAAAGAAAAACTAACAGGTCTGTGAGAGTTGGAATTCTTACTAGTTAATAGGTGATCAAACACTTATGTCATGCAATAAAATGCAAATTAATTATTTAAAATCATACAATGTGATATTCTGGAATTGTTTTAGATTCCATGTCTCACAGTTGAAGTGTACCTATGATGAAAATTACAGACCTCTACATACTTTGTAAGTAGGAAATCCTGCAAAATCGGCAGTGTATCAAATACTTGTTCTCCCCACTGTATGTATTTGCACATTGGATGGTGCCCTTGTTGGCCATGTTCATGTCTATAAATCATGGAACATCTAGATACATAATAGCTCTCCTTTTAAAAGCATGTTGATGAGTTGGTTAAAAAACTAACAGTTAAAGTGGGTTTCTTTTGTAGAAACACGTCTTGTTTGAATCGAAAAAACAGAAAACTAATAGTTGAATCTACTTTTTTATCTGTCATTGATTATGGAGACACCATCTATATGCATGCCTCTGCTTCTGTGTTACAACCTCTTGATGCTGTATATCATAATACCATTCATTTTATTATGGGAGAAAGGTTCTGTACCTATCATAGCATGCTGTACCAGAATGTAAAATGGCTGTCTTTAAAATCTCAAAGAAATGCATTATTGCACTTTTTGTCTATAAATCTCTTTTGCACAAACTACCACCTTTTATTAATTCACTTTTAACTGTTAGATGGACTGGCTACCAGACCTGAGCTCAGACACTGTGTGCATCCCACAAATCTCCATCAACTGCAAGATGCTATCCTATCAATATGGGCCAACATTTCTAAAGAATGCTTTCAGCACCTTGTTGAATAAATGCCACGTAGAATTAAGGCAGTTCTAAAGGCGAAAAGGGGTCAAACACAGTATTAGTATGGTGTTCCTAATAATCCTTTAGGTGAGTGTATATACGTATACATAACTGTTTTAGCCCCTTGTGGCAGTTTTCTTTTGTTTCAAAAGTTTTCAATATTAAACACTAGAAGTTTCATCTCCTTGGCGCCTGTCTCCATTTATCCGCATTAAGCAACCATTGGTTCACAGACGACCTTCACAAGCTGGTTCATCTGAGCATGAAGCTTTCAACAATCCGTATGTGGTTTTGAAACAAAAGATTAAGCTATGAAAAACAGACACAAAATAAACAGAAATGAACTTAATTGAGACACTGTTATAGTGAACAAAAGCTTTACATTATTTCACAAGTAGATGAACTGAATCACTGGTAAATTAAACTTCTAGCAGAATTATATTTGAAAAACTAAAATGACATTTGTAAAATGTTTTTATCTGGTTCATTTTTCAATCAAACTGTTCATAGGAAGAGTGTGAATGATAATTT
Organism: Umbra pygmaea; assembly: GCA_016801145.1. Taxonomy (NCBI): domain Eukaryota; kingdom Metazoa; phylum Chordata; class Actinopteri; order Esociformes; family Umbridae; genus Umbra; species Umbra pygmaea. The sequence continues at coordinate 12,186 of JACXGM010011180.1, read as the reverse complement.
TGTATTAATAAAGAACACATATGTTACACTATGAATATGTTACACTATGAATATGTTACACTATGAATATGTTACACTATGAATATGTTACACTATGAATATGTTACACTATGAATGTTGTATTACTGGTAGACATACCCAGACAGTGTTACAAGTACTACTGTGGAAATCTGGTGGGATTATTTACATACATCTGGGTTCTAATTTCACTTTTTGGGATCTATTTGGGATACCCTCATGGGTTCTATTCTGAACTGTTGCATTTCGTTTGGTGATCATTAGGATCTAAATGTGGGCCCTTTTGGGGTATTTCCAATACTTGTGGGTGCATCCGGGTATTTTGGGGTCTTTTGGGGTATTTTGGGGTCTTTTGTGGTCTTTTGGGGTCTCCTTATATGTACTAACCCCACAAATGCAGATCAGTTGAAGAACTGCTACAACGACTGATTTACATCTTTCAGTCTTTTAAGCCCACCATTATTTTGTCATTTTTATTTCTTTTTCTTTTGTTAGGCTTGTTCAAATACCGCCTTTGTCCTTTTTGATACGCCGGAAGGTACAGATCTTTTGGCAGGTGTGAAGTTTGTACAGCACACACCCAGACAAGTCCACACTTCCTCTGGCTACGTTGACTGTATGGTTGCAATCAAAACAATCGAGTTAAATATATAAATATATACTCAGTGAGTTGTGCAATCATCTTCATTAGTCATTTATCACCTTGAAAGAGTTTGTTTAGTGAGATTAAGAAATCACAGCTATATTACATTTCAATTTAGGAAGCGATTGCCAAACAGCATCCACTATAACAACGCCACACCTTCATATGTTCTAAAAAGTATATCTTGGAGCAAATTTAGCTCCTCCTCTCATATTTTCTCTATGAAAGTTTGAATAATCTGTTCTTGTTACATTGATTTTTTTTACAGTTCCACATAATTTACTTGACAGAGTATACTCATCTCTTGTTACTTGTATAATCACGTCACTGTACTGACATGGTTTCCAGTGACATGGGAGCAAGTCTCAACATACTATAATTTGAGCCAATTTGTTGCCAATACAGTATGTAGTATGGAAAGACAACAAACTAATAACTTATGAACACAGACACAATATGCCTTAACAGATATTTAATATAAAAAGCTATAATTATTTCGCCGACTAACCAATACTGTAGTACTTCATTCATAATTACTGTATGTCAGGGTTAAGACTGTTTTGTTGGTAACCCAGGGATACAGAATATCATTTACCATCTGTATCAGAGCTTGTGGGAATAGCGTAATCCATCGCCACCTTGCAATAACTGATCTGTGTAAAATACAAGCCAACTCAACGAACCGACTACATGTCTGCTTTAAAGGACAACTCCAGCACAAAATGAACCTAGGGGTTAATGACACATTGGTACAGAGTCGACCGCTCTCTGGGATATGTTTTCATGCTAATCGAATGTGCTCAGCTTGAATGTGAACTGATAATTAGCTTATGACGCTAGTTGTGAGGGCATGGATGAAGTAAAATTAAATCACTATTTTAAACCACTAACAAGGTTAAAAACAGCACCACACGTCCACGGTAGCATAATGAGGCCCCGACATGCAAACCCAAGCATTGAGAACTTTGAAAGTGTAAAGACAGTTTATTAGAAATATAGTTTAAAAGACTGTAACATTTGTCTATACAGCCAGGCGCCATCTTCGGAAAACAGACCTGACCAGTCGAACCACGGACGCTGTGCTACGTGAGCTGAACTGTGACTTGGAATCTCCCATGGCAAGAGGTTTTGCGGTCATTCATGCAGATCAATGAGAAAGACTTACAGCTGGCGATCAAACACAATTTGCTTACAGCTCACGTAGCATGGCGTTCGTGGTTCGACTGGTGCGTGATAGGCTCCTTTACCACTAGTCTGCTAAACCAATGTGCCAATGTAGAAAGAAGACTCCTGAATATGCTGCCAAGCCATTGGGTCTCTCCTGCATGCCACTCGTATCTCCTCAACACATTATATCTGCTCAGTACAGTGTTGTGACTAAGACCTTTAATTAACAGAGTCCTCATTACCTTTGGGATCTGGAATTGAACACTCTCCCTGGGGAGCAACTGCATGTGTACGTAAAACCTATTTATGCTCCGGGAAAAGCCATACATTCTACTAATAGCACACTGATTGGGTTACACACTCAGTATGTTAGTGGCATTCTGTCATATATCACATCCCTCCATGTGCATGACAACATAAGCTGACTAACCGTGGCTTTGGTATGATTACTGGGACAGGTGCAGTTTTACTTTTCCCATAAATGTATTATTTCTGGCACATTTCTGGCCTCAAGTTAATGGTTCCTCGATTTTTCTCACTTCAGTTCAAATCACTGTCAAAGCAGAAACAACTGATTTGATACCTAAAGACCTATTTGACTATAGCATATCTTAAGGAAATTGAACTTAGAGCATGTAAGTGAAAATAAATGAATTATGAACCCAATGTGAATCCAAAAGTGTACTGGACTGTGTGATTCATTGTGTGTCGTAGAAAAAATACACGGGCCAAAGTTCAAATTTAAAAGAAAAAAAAATGTTGTTATACTTCGCATAAATAATTATAATTTTAATCTTCATGAACACCCCTTAAATCACTGACTTTTATGTTGTGAGTTTCTTGTAAAACTTACATTAACTAGCTTAACACCTGACTCACTCAGCATAGGCATCCAATACAGCAGTGGTGTTGTCATTGTAAGGGAGTAGACAATGCATTGCTTGTTTTTACAATGAGATTAGATATTAGGCCAGTTGAAAGCAAATCAGGCTGAAAACATCTAGTTTTTTCCACACGCTGATGTCCTCAAAAAAAACAAATTCTAGCAACCGTGAATCGCACCAAAAATGAGTCAAGCTTGTTTGTTTTGTGGCTTGTTTGAGGCATAAAATGTAATTCTAGTTAAACAAGAACTTATGTATAGTGACAATATCAGTTTTCAAAAGTAATTATGAATATACTGATGCCTGGTCAGTTATTAAAACTAAATGTGTTTACCTCACTAAGTGAAGAACGTTCTGTAAACGTTTAGCATTGTGACCTGTCCCAAGCTAGCTGTGATACCTGTGTAAAAAGCTCAATTTAATTTGCATCTATGCAACATGTAGGCAAAATTGTATCTGCCAGTCTCAACTCTCAGCACAGGCCACAGCTGCACTACTTTCAGTATTTTTTTAGGTTCAAGCTTCTTGTAAATCGCAAGGCGACGCTGAGCCCCGCTCATTGAAGAGAAGATGGAACAGGACACTTTCAAATAGTTTTCTGACAGGGGCGATGACATCTGCTGAACTATGTAGACATAGACCCGAGAGTTGGTAACCTAAGTGAACTCATCACATCTACACTCAGACAAAATTCAAAAAAAGTCCAATGGAATTTATTTTGTCTTTCAAAACTGCCAATATCGCCAACAGACGGCTTAAGTAAGTGCAGTGCTGTTCCAACTACCGACTAATCCTCAAACCTAGGTACAAGTGATCAAAATGTTTTCAGCTGGAAAGCATCAATTTACTATAAACTCCAATTATTTCAACAGTCATAGTGTATGTACAGACCAAATTTACATTTTCCTCATGTACGGTAGTGATTGACCAGATTTTAATGTATGTGTACTGTAGGTATTTAACGTTTCACATAACATCACAAAAAACACATTGGAAAAGTACAGTCGCCTCCTTTATGTAAAGGAGTGAAGAACTGTGAATTTCTTTAAAAAAATGTCTATAGATTATTTGAAGTATCCATCGCAATGAGCTCATAAAAACCACTGGCAAAGATGCAGCTTATAAAGAAAGATTGGGGAAAAAGAACCAGGGGAAAATTATGTTCCAAGCTAAACCTTTAAAGGTTTTTCATTGCATTGCTTAAGTTAGCATCACATACCAGCGCAGGCTTCACTGTACTGAATGTTTTATTTTGATACAAAAATAGTCTCTTAATACCTTTCTCTGACTTGTAAATGTATATGCATCAAAAAAATAAAACCAGTATTTTCAATTATTTGTTTTGCTAATTCAAAAGAATGTACAAAAGGTGAGCCTCAATTCCATTTGTGTGACCATTTATCTTTTCGTTTGAACTCCAAAGTGACTAATGCTAACTCAGAGTTGACAAATGTTAGCTTTTTAACATCTTGAATCACAGTGCAGCTTTCCGACAGACCTGACTTAATGCAGACATACTCCACCTTCATTTCTGCGCAGCACTTTTAAAAGCTAGGCTTTGTGTCTTCGCTCCGGTTCAGGTCAAATACCACATTAGAATCTTTTCTGTTGATTAGAGCAGCTGCTAAATGGCTAAAATGTTCATCGTTTTAACCTGAGGCTTAAAGTCAGGGAGTATGAATGAACTATGACCAAAGAGCATGGAGGGAAGGGCCCCCTAGCTATCTGCATTCAGATTCCTGCATCCTGGGGCCCCCTAGATATCTGCAGTCAAGGTCCTACATTCTGAGGGCCCTAGATATCTGCAGTAAAGGTCCTGCATTCTTTTGAAGTGTACCCTCAGTAGTTCTACTGGTAAGTTCTACTGGTTTGATGGGTGGAATGTCCACACATACCGGTACCCTCTGAGCATTTTCCTGATTTGTCACGTAATGTATTTGTTTTTTCCATTATGATTATCATTCTTCAGTCACTTTCTTTAGAAGACTCCTTTTACTCACGAGGCCTTGTTGCATCAGTCAAGCTCAAAAATGTTCACCTACTGTATTATTCTGCAGGGTTTTGTCTGCCGACCTGCACTCTTACCTGCTCAAGTCACTGTAGCAGCCCTAAATCACATTAAATACGTTCTGAGGGAACTATTTTGTAAAACCGAAATATATCAAATATGAACGTATGAGAGTATAAATCCGCGACTTGCATGCCAGTGTTCGCGAGTTCAAATCCAGACAGGCACTTTGTGTGTTTTGTTCTACAGTGCTTGCGTCATGCAGACAGGTGATTGTCGGTTTTTGTAATGTAAACCCTAACCTTAATTCTAACCTTAACCTCAGTAACGTCATATCTAACCTTAACCGTTAGTAACCTCATGCCTAACCTTAACCGTTAGTATCTTCCTACCTAACCTTAACTGTGAATGTTGCAATATAATTTTGAACGCTATGGAATGTATGGAATGTTCTCGCATAAATCCGCTAAACGAAATGTACCGGAGCAACGTAATTCAAGTACAAATATAGCCTAATAATAAAACGTGCAGTTCAAACGTAAAAACACCCTAAATAGGTTGGCATAGAACGTAATTTAGGTTTTCAAAATAGTTTCCTGAGAACGTAATTTGGGAGAAATTCTGAGATTTACGGTTGCACTGTAGTCACTGGATAAATCCATGGAAGGCAAAAATAACTGCTTGGATTATTGCTTGTGCTGCAGCAATTGTACAAAGCTGGGCTGATTGTAGCAGATAAGAATGAATGTTATCTAATAATCTCCCTTGAATTGAAGTTTCAAGGAGGTATTTCATTTTGCAGAAGATAAGGAATGGGCTTTATACAGAGCTTGTTCCTGGGATTGGTTGGCTGTCTCAAATCCTGGACACTGGCTCATGTTTGGAAACCAGACAAATCTTACATTGCTAAGGCCCTAGCTGACCTAAAACTCGCAACTAACTCTGAAGTCGCATTGACACAAATCTCGCTAGCTTGGCAGCGCATTAATAGAATCGACCAGTGTGTTTATATACAGCTCCAGAAATATTTAAGATTCCACTGCACATTTTTCTAAAATCAACCCCACTTAAAACCTCTGGAATGTGATCACAGGAAGATTGGTCACAAGCCATCAAACAAAGCCGAGCTGCTTGAATTATTGCACCAGGACTGGCATAAATTTACCCAACATCAATGTGAAAGACTGGTGGAGAGCATGCTAAGATGTATGAAAGTCAGTTATTATCATTATACAATTATTATTAATATTATGTAAACAAATAGATTTCTGAACTATTAACATGTTAGTATTGTTTTGTTTAAAAATATGAACTTATTTTCATTGCATTATTCGAGGTCTGAAAACAGTGCATCTTTTTTTCTCATTTTGACCAGTTGTCATTTTCTGCTAATAATATTTTTATTTTGGATTTGGGAAAGATATTGTCAGTTATTTATTGGATAAAACTAAAATGTAAATTTTACCCAAACAGTTACCTATCAATAGTAAAACCAGAAACTCATTATTTCGCATAGGTCTCTTAATTTGTTCCAGAGCTGTATAATCGTTGCTAACTGCATCTGCTAAATTAATATTTATAGTTATTGCAACTCTTCCCCTACAACTTAACTATTTTACAAGAACATTTGCTGCACCAATTTTCTGTCAATTTGCTTAGTTGAATAAAGGGCCCTAAAGAATGTTTTGAATCTACATTTATTCACATAAAACATATTGAATTAAACATTTTGAATATTAATATTTATAGCCAAATACATTTTCTCATTTTCTTATGACACAACTTCAGCCAAATGTTTTGAGTTTAGGGGACAGTTACAAGTGAACTCAACATTTTCACGATTGATCAAAATCAGTATTTACCAGGTAAGTCAGTTGAGATCTAATTCTCATTTTTAAAGCTGATATGGCTGATGGTAAGCTTTGAATTAAAGAAGACAAACCAAAGAATACATAAAGACATATTCTAATTATAAAATATAACACTCCATGAATAAATGAATAATTGTAGACATGGATTCTGAATGGATTCAGCAGGTACATTAATGAGATGTTTGTGTTTAGCTTGTTTTTTAGCTGTGATGAAGTTTACTTAAAGCAAATAGGTACCATTATCTAACGACAGCTGCTGTATGTAGACCTGTAGAACCATTTGATGAGAAGATCATTTCTGACTTAAAAAACCTTGGGCGTTACTACGTGGAAGAACATGTCAATCTCAAAAGTCCATAAATTCTCCTAACAATAACAGGCCCTTACAAAGTACCTGGGGCTGATGTTGACATTAAGTGAGAAGCCACTACTTTCCTCAGCAAGTGCAGAGCTTAAAAACCTGTGAGCCAGTTGACTTGAGAAAAACCCTCTCCTGTTTGGGGAGAATGTACATCGGCTGCCTGAAATGACAAACAACAGGCAGGCGGTGACTTGCTTGCTTGCCAAATCCAGTGCACCGACATTTGAGTTAGACTGAGAGCTAAAACATAGTCTTTGTAATCCACTGTACTGTATGTCCTGTGAGTCTCAGGGTCTGATCTTCAATACAATGACATTGAAGGTGCTTGTGTGTTCTGTACATTTTCAGATCTGTGTGTTGCAATGTTCCTTGTTACTTGCCAGTTACAGCGCATGCTGAGAATCATCCATTTTGCTTTAGGCACTCAAAAGGGCACAGTTGTCAATGTGGCGGTAACCAACGACTTCGCCACAGGATCTAAGTTATTTATCGGTTGTCACTTTGTATCAATGTATGACTTGCTCTTACTGAAAAATGCTTTTCCTTTAGAAACTCTTGAGGGAAACATCTGAACGGTATTAAAGAATAAATGGCAAATCCTTTTGGTGTTGTTGTTTTACTAGTTTTACAGCTATTCCTTAATTGCACATTAAAATATAACCCTAATTACTATGGAAACCACTTAACACAACAAACTGGTCATATGAATTCCAGCACCCGAACAAAGGTGGAAGCTGCCAACAGCATTGGCTAGTAGCTATATAAACCACCCTAGTAAGTCCGGGCTAATCATTGCCTGATAGGGTGAGGCATTACTTCCTAAACAGAGCTAAACATACGCTATGAATTCATATACAGTACGTGGCAATGGATTTAGTGTTGCAAAGGTTCTCTTGGCTTTGTACTGTGCGTAACTACACTGTAGTCCAAAAATGAAGAGGTTCATTGTCATCATTATGGTCCAAAGTGTGATTTCTGCAGTCAGTCAAAGGAACTTACTGTACATGCAACAACCATTGATACGATCCATTCCCACACATATCAACATTTCATCTGTGTACTGTATTTCTGAACCACATGAATGCAAGATTCCCTTCAGTATCTGCACATATTTCTGTAAACCTGAAAAGCTGCACACATACCTGTGTATTATGTGAGTTTATTAACTTCATTCCTCCTCTACAATCCCTCAATCTAGCTGTTTTGTATGGCGGCCCCTGTGGTCGTTGGCATGCCTCACACGTTCTTCAGCTTTCCCCGTTGTTGCCGAATGAGGCTCCACGCGATTATCCCGAGGTCACCTGCAGCTGGGTCTATAGTGTCGGCTCAGATATTTAGTTAAATTTAAATTTAAGGAAAGGCCAATCAATTGGTTTTGCATTGTTTTTAGGAGTATAAAGCATTTTTCTTTTGGCTGGAAAATTCAACAGTCACTTATCATGTCCAAGCTAATGGAAAAGACACTGTGAACATTGAAGCATGAAATTAACAAAAAAAATGTATGCAAGAAACAATGAGACAAGCCAACGTAAATTCTGAAATGTAATGAGATGCAAGATGCGGTGAAGTGGTTTAATTGTGCATTTGATCGTCATGGAAGAGGCGTCGCACGTGAAACTACAACAGAATGTCATGGTTGTTTGTTACGGTCTGACACACATCACATACCTACGCATCCTGAAAAGGATGACATCTTTTGTAATAAAGATTAGGGCCTCAAGGCAACAACAACACCTCCCTCAGAGACTGTTACAGTGGTGGAGTGACTGCACTTAAAACCAAGCAAAGATAAATAGATTACATTACCTGGGAGACTAATTCTCCAGCAATCCAGGCATTTTGCAAATTTTGCAGCCAGGACTAGTCTAGGCCTTCACCATAACTGTCCCAGATACTGCCTCTTAACATGCCAAACAGATATGGTTTTCCCCGTGAATGAATTTGAAATTGTCACCTAGCATTTGCAATCAACCACAATGAAGCGCTGGTGAAATTCTCACACACCAATTGAGTGAGTGGTTACCATCAAGCTTCGCCATTGTTAGATGTGTCGCCATTGTTTGAAGGTTCAAGGGGACATTTTGAAAGAAGGGGTTGTGGGCGCACTAAAATAAGCAGCTCTATTATATTTGTCAGAGAGGACAAAACATCCTGCCCTTGACCTCAAAACGCTTCTATGTGGGTAAATGCCGAAGGCTGATAAAGAAGCTGTTGGAAAGGGCGATATTCAAATGAGGTATGAGGTGAAGGTAAGACGAGATCTAAACACCAATGTTTTGTTTTAAGTAGGGAACAGGGTGTCAAGTGACTCATCACCACCAGAGGAGCGGGGCATTGCAATCTGGGTTTGTCCTGTCAGGAATCGATGTGGTAATAATGGTTTTAAATACGGAAGTAAACAGTATCTGAGAGCAAGATTATTATTGGAACTATCTAAATCTGCAAAAATATAAAACATATGGAAGGTTTAACTTCATTACACCTAATCTGTGCTTCAGCAAATTACATGTTCAAATAACTGGTGCTAAGTCCAGGGTGAAACAGCATATATAAATATACACACACCACAAGAAAAACGATCAACTTGAATCCAGGTTGGACATCATGCTGGAAAAAAATACATTATTTTCAGAGATGATTCATTGTACACTTTCAACTTCTATGTTTAACCATTATAATGATTTCACTTAAAAGGGGAGAATGACTCAATATTCATGTTTGCATTTGACAGTCTAAATCTATGTAGGTTCAGAGGGTAAGCAAATTACATCGCCTGAAGCGATTTGCGCTGAATGAATGGAGCCTTTGACGAGCAGAGAAATCCTCTCTCTTGGGACATAGCATTTCTAGGGGTTTTCCCCCTTAAACACACAGACACACTTGAAAGGTAAAGGTAATTTCCACATCCTATCCTGGATAATGCTGTTTGAACTGAATAAAAAGTATTCATTCATTGCTGTTTAAACTCAAACAAGATGTCTCTTGTAAGAGGATATGGGTTCTGGAAGTCTTTTTAGCCTATGAGCAGGGATGGATGTGTGAAATTATATTTATTTCTGACTCATGTTAAAAATGACATTTAAACATTTTCAACTTACCGTTTTGTTCTTTTAAACTTGGCTGGTGGAACTTGCTGATATGACTTGATTCAGCTCCCGAGCCATGGTGTTTGAGAAGCGATAAAAGTAGGATTAATAATGGATGGATCATTTGGATAACTGGCAGATGGCGATTACAAAGCACTGTTGACTGGAAGTATTGGATCACCATGCACAATCGTGGTTTGGACGACACCAATCCTGTTTTGGACACATTTGTAGAATATAGACGCAGAATAAAATCCACATACTCTCATCCAAAAGTACTTAAAATAAAATAAAACTTCAGGAAAATATTGTACTTTCAAGAAGTAACTCTTTGAAACAAACGGCTGCCTTGCTAATGCACGCGCACCTGTTGGCTTTTATGCAAAGCAAACCTGTGTTGCTCTTTAAGCTTAAATATCAATCAAAACTATGAAATAACTTATATAATTAATAAATTACAAATTCTGAAATGTAAAACTTTTGTCCACGAAGATGGCAGGGTAGCCTGCGCGCGGCGTTCATCAATTTCCCAAGTCTCATCCGTCTGCAAGTCTATTCCAAATGTTTGCAGGAATTACAAAAAAAATGTCACTTAATCCCAGATACTACGAGAAAGCAGCGCAATTCGATACAGCCTGTGCAGTGTGTGATACTGCCGAGCACACATAACTCCTCGGTTGGTGAGCTACAGGCTCGGTTGCTGGAGTCTGGAACGAAGCAATGCCTAAAACTGACGGAGTCTGCATAATTTCTTTTTAAGAAGACTGCCTACTGACGACATAACAGGTGCTATACATAAAGTCAAACTTCATAGCATAGGAAACTCCCCGGAAAGTTAGTTAACTGTTCACTTGCTTGGGCTTAAGACAATTTAACAATCAAGTGTGAAGGCAAGCATATCAAGGGTGATAAACGACGCGTGTCCAAAGTGTCCAATATAACGCAGTAAGAATTATTAATACGAGCTATTGGAAATTTTTCACATTTAATATACATTCATAATTTAATCCACCAGAGACAGAACTTTGGAAAATTTAAGTCAATAAAATAATAGGCTATTAATTATAATAATAAACACAGTAAGATCCATTAAGACAGTCCAACGTAATGTACCTAATCATATTTACTGTACAGCACTCGTGTGGTTCTCTGTTTATTTATTTTTTTCTACAGTTGCTGTTAAGCTAAATGCTGGTGACATCTTGCTATAAATCTTACCCTATATAATTGTTTTATTTACATTGGATTCTACACACAATGTTTTAACTTCAGATACCAGGTTGCTGGTATCATTCCTGACTGTGCCAAATGTCATTGTGTCCTTGAGCAAGGCACTTTACAATAAGCTGCTTCAGGGGCATGTCCCTGTACTTACTGTAAGTTACTCTGGATAAAAGTGCCTGCTAAATGACTAAAATGTAAATATACGTCAGCATAAACAATCCCTGGACTAATTTCTCAGCCTCACCATCACTGCCCAGAAAGTTTAGTCGTGGGGGAGGTAAAACAATGTCTAATCTATCTTCAGGGAAATGTTTAAGAACCCTCAATTTGTCATTTCAAAGCCGTAGACACCGCTCTTACCATTCCTCCTCCTGCTCCTAATTTCCTCTCTACAGCACAATGCCCATCGTGGCTCTTTCATGTGGTTGCACTCATCTCATTGTCAGTACAATCCACAAGTGCCGTGTGTGTGTCGGTGTGTGTCTCTGTGTGTGTGTGTCAGAGTGTGTCTCTGTGTGTGTGTGTCGGTGTGTGTGTTCCTGTGCGAGTCTAACAGCAGACAAAACAATCAAAGGGAGTTCCAGACACATTGAATCTATTCACCAAGACACATGATGTAATGGCCAAGCAATTTATCCCTGTCTCATATTGCTGATAAATTACATCCTCAAAGAAAGGGAAAGCCTAAAGATGTCCTCATGCCAGAGGTATGCAAGGTTGTACACTTCGTAATCAAAGCGAATGGCGGATCGGAGATTGCCACCGGTCTGTACAGACTGGCACATAAAGGTCCTGTTGTACCGGCTGCAAGGGCCAAGTCTCTTTGTGTGAAGGAGAGTATCACATTCCAGTCTTGCAAAAGCCTGCAGCAGATGTCAGCACTTTGTTTCATGGAATCTCTCTCTCACTCCTTCTCATGCATGT
>JACXGM010011179.1:0-25349 GCA_016801145.1 Umbra pygmaea | reverse complement strand
GTCTAGATGTCTTTGTAGGACATGTCTAGATGTCTTCGTAGGACATGTCTAGATGTCTTCGTAGGACATGTCTAGATGTCTTTGTAGGACATGTCTAGATGTCTTTGTAGGACATCTTGATGTCTTTGCAGGACATGTCTAGATGTCTTTGTAGGACATGTCTAGATGTCTTCGTAGGACATGTCTAGATGTCTTCGTAGGACATGTCTAGATGTCTTTGTAGGACATGTCTAGATGTCTTTGTAGGACATGTCTAAACCAGTGGTTCTTAATCCTTGTCCTGGGGACCCACAGCCATCCCACAGTTTTGTTGTAGCACTAAACTAGCTTACCTGATTTCAACAGCCAAGAGCTTGATGAGTAGTTGACAAGTTGATTCAGGTGTGCTAGCTCCAGGATACATCTGATACATCGCATGGCTGTGGGTCCCCAGGAAAAGGATTAAGAACCACTGGTCTAAACGTCATTGTCTCTAGTAAGCCAGTTGGGCTCTGTATTTTTCCTGAGCCAGTTGGGCTCTGTATTTTTCCTGAGCCAGTTGGGCTCTGTATTTTTCCTGAGCCAGTTGGGCTCTGTATTTTGACATTGTTGACAATGTAAAGAGCTGGGTCACCATATGATGCCTGAATAACTTCCTTGCTATAGATCCACTAGAAAGTATTTAATTTAAATTGGATGATAGTTGTTGGTAATGTTGTTCCCTTTCAGTCCATCACTTCATTTTAATTAGTTCAGATTATAACAGTTAGTTATAGCCACTCCAAAATCTAATATAGAGTGTTCAATTGCATGGAGATCTGCTGTCTGACGGCATTTTCTTTAATTTATTTTTTATTTAACCTTTATCTAACTAGGTGGGCATGTTGAAAACCGTTTGTAATTTGAAACGGTGACCTGGCCAAGATAAAACCACAGAGGTGCAAGGAGACATAAATATATTACAAATTATTTATTACAAATGAATTACACAGGAATGAAAATAAAATATTGCGGGTGCAGATCTTCAGAGAGGCAATGGCATATCATTTTATGGCTGCTACAAAACATGCACCATCATGTCATAAAGATCTTTAAAGGTGCTAGCTAAAGTATGTGCAGAATTTGAGCTGTAACAATGGAAATACTCACTCTTTCCAGCTGACCAGCTTACAAATGCTGTAAAATCTCTGAAAGATTGTTCAGGTAACATGTCAATTTATAGCAGATCATCCTGGAAAAGGATAATAACGAGCCAGTAAAGAGGGCTGGTTAGATAAAGACAGGTAAGATCCCACCAGTGACATTGGGACAACCTAAGACGGGCACAGCTGTGCGTCTGGCCACCCCAATGCCTCTATATACAGATTGGTGCAGTGTGTTAAAAATGACTCCCTACAATATGTAATGCTTTGTAACACAAAAAAAAGCACAGTGTAAAATGCAGAAATTATAAAATATAATATGTATCGGCATGTGCCCAACTACAAATATTATAGATACACAACTTATCATGTCTTCATTGACATTTCTGTTGAAACAGCAAAATATCCAATGCATAGTGTAGGAAATACTTGTCCCATTTAAGTAATTTTTTACATTTTTTTAAATGTCATCAAATACATGTTGTACAGCATTTAGAAACTGGTCACTGAAAGAGACAGTAGTTCTTTTTTCTCTGTTAAATTTTGCTTGGAATTCTACGTAGTGCACATTTAAGCCACGGTAGCTGAAACTATGTCAAACTGGATATGTCCGACGTTTTATAGACCCAAAGCAAAATGTGAAGTTCATTTTATTCGTTTGTAGAAGCACCTGCTTTCAACATACAGGTTCTTCTGTCTCCGTAGTTCATATCACTGTATTTTATATCCCTGAAATACAATTTTGGGATGTTTACTAATGCTGTCCCCCTCTACTCTTCTCCACCTCTCCCAGACAGCCCGGGTAGCCACGCCTCCTGACAACTCTTCCCCCCTCTTATCCCCACTATCCTCCTCGCGCCCCCCACGCCCGCGGAAACCGCGGGATTCCAAGCCCAAAATGAGGAAACTGAAATATCACCAGTACATTCCCCCCGACCAGAGAAGCACAACCGGGATTGCTGGTAACGTTCTTTACTGATTATCTCTTTATCCTGAATAGGTTCTTGTACATTTCATCAATACAGCCCAGGTGAAGTAGGTGGACAAACTGATGACAGATGTTGTCTAGATCAGTGCAGTACATAGGCCAAATGAACGCATGACCAATGTAGCTGTGCTTGATCATTATTAATCATGTTCTTAGGGGGAGTGGCCAGTCAAAGGATTCCCGCCTCAGCCCAGTCCATTGACCCCGCCTACTCCCAACACCTGCAGCAACAGCAGGTGTTCCTCCAGCTGCAAGTTCTCCAGAACCAGCAACAAGAGCAGAACCAGCAACAAGAGCAGATCCAGCAGCCAAAGGACCAGCAGCAGCTCACTCTCACACCCAGGTGGGGATCATTACGCACCTTAGTAACGCTCAGGGATTTGGCCCCCCCTTTGGGGCTTTAACAACTGCCAATCTTCTGAAAAGGCTCGCCACAAGATCAGCCAAAATAGCAATTGTGAGGTCAGTCACTGATTTACAATGATACGGCCTGGCTCACAATAGCTGTTCCAATTCATCCCAAATGTGTTCAAATGGGATTGAGGTGTACACACCAAACTTGTTGAACACAGTCTTTATGGACAGCGCTGTGTGCAGAGGTGCACAGTCAAAGCACACAATTGTCTGAAATGTCTTCATATCCTGTAGCATCACTAGATTTCACTGGAAGTACTGGGCCCAACCAAAATACATGGGGGAACCTAAAATCTACAATATTTAACACTGTAAATTTGTTCCTAACTGATACGAACCTGATATGAATGCCTTTTTTACAATAAGGAAAACATGTATACTGCTCAAAATAATTAAGGGAACAATTATGAGGAGCACTGCCAGAGCCCTACAAAATGACCTCCAGGGCACTACTGGTGTGTATGTTTCTGACCAAACTGTCAGAAACAGACTCCATGAGGGTGCATGAGTGCCCAACGTCCTCTAGTGGAACCTGTGTTCACAGCCCAGCACCAGGCCGCTCGATTGGCAACCGCCAGAGAACACCAGAATTGACAGGTCCGGCATTGATGCCCTGTTCTCTTCACAGATGAGAGCAGGTTTACACTGAGCACATGAGACAGATGTGAAAGAGTCTAAAGATGCCTGGGTGAACAGTATGCTGCCTGCAACATCATCCAGCATGACTGGTTTGGCAGTGGGTCAGTGATGGTCTGGGGAGACATATCCTTGGAGTGTCGCACGTTAGGTACCGGGTTGAAATCATCAGACCCATAGTCAGACCTTAGGCTGGTGCAGTGGGCTCTGGGTTCCTCCTGTTGCAGGACAATGCCTGGCCTCATGTGGGCAGAGTGTGTACACAGCAAAAATGTCAGTGTTAAATTAATACTCTCAGTGTTTATATAGGTCCAGTGGACCTATATACACACAGGAGAGTGTTAATTTAACACTTAAGGTGTTGATTTAACACCAAAGTTTTTACTGTGTAGGCAGTTCCTAGATGATGAAAGTCATTGATGCCATTGACTGGTCCTCACGTTCCCCAGACCTGAATCCAATTGACAACCTCTGGAACGTTATGTATCAGTGCATCCGATGCCGCCAAGTAGCGCCACTGTCCAGGAGCTCGCTGATGCCCTGATTTAGGTCTGGGAGGAGATCCCCCAGGATACCATCTGCTGTCTAATCAAGAGCATGCCTACATGTTGTCAGGATTGCATACAGGCACGCGGGGGCCATACACACTGCTGAGTCACATTATGAGTTGCAGTGATGAAATTCATGCAAGTTGAAACAGCCTGTGATTTCAATTGTTTAATTTCATTTTCAGTGTATGTTTGAATCCAGCCCTCAATTGGTTGGTGATTTTGGTTTCCATTGACCGTTATTACGTAATTTTGTTCTTAATATATTACACAATTTACAGTCAAGATGTAGAGCTTTAATATCTTTTGTTCAAATGTGTGTTTTTTTTGTTCCCATAATTGTTTTGAGCAGTGTAGTTTACAGCTCACTGATATATTAACAGTTAACAGTTTCAATTTTGAAAGCAACCTGAAGCAACAAATATCTAGACAAATATTATTATAAGTTATATTTTAATTTGACTTCAGCCATGCCAAACCTATAACATTATGTAAATAGATTCTACCAACTAATCCGTAAACGATATTTAAATTTTTTTATCAAAGTGGAGACGGCAACCAAATCGGGAGGTGCTCGGGAGCACTGCTCCAAAACACTCAGCCTGTTTCCACAGCAACAAATCCCACCCCTTCGGACACAAGTCCCTCCCACAAGTCTGAGCTCCTCCCACCTAACCTGGTTGACCTCACGGTAAGATGGCAGATCAGTAACATAATATGTTGAATGTTAATAGAAATTCTCTCTTCTATTTACTGTATCACTTTGTACTTCCTGTTTCCTCGCAGATTATATTCATTGTTTGACTTCTTTTGCTTGTCCCGTCCCATCTCCTCTCTCACACTTATGCTCTCTCAGGTTTCTGAGTTGCGACAACAGCTGCGTCAGCGAGGTCTTCCTGTCTCCGGCACCAAGCCCGCCCTCTTGCAGCGACTCCGTCCCTTCCAGCTGCCCCGGCCCTGCTTGACCCCCACACCCCTCTGCCAGCTCCCCTCCCCACTACTCACCCCCACCCACAACCCCAGCTTTAGCCCCTGCTCTGAGCCTGACTCTCCTACCCACACCCATAATCACCAGGTTTACATAGAGTCCAATGGAATCCTGAGTGGGGTTCCAAACGGAATACTTAACGGCATTCTGAATGGAGTACCTAATGGAATTCCCAATGGAATAGCGGTCAGTGTGGTGGGGAAGCCGTCTGCTTTCCTGGCCCCTGCATTAACTCTGTCGGTTAGCCCCAGCCCCAGCTCCTTTCCGCCCCAATCGACTGACACCCCCTGGAGGTCAGATCAAGAGCAGCAAGAGATAAGCCTGGAGCTGGAGATGAGGGAGAGGGTAAGGAGCAGGCCGAGGGACAGGGTATCCCCTCGCTTGTCCAATTCCTCTGGAGTTTCCCTCCATCCCTTCCTGCAACAGGATCCCGGATGTCCCCGAGGGAAAACAGAGACGGAGGGACAGGCAGAGATCCTGTTCACACAGGTAACTAATGCATCCCTGAGTCAGACAGCCAGATATAACTGAGTCACACCTGTAGTTGACTCA
Organism: Umbra pygmaea; assembly: GCA_016801145.1. Taxonomy (NCBI): domain Eukaryota; kingdom Metazoa; phylum Chordata; class Actinopteri; order Esociformes; family Umbridae; genus Umbra; species Umbra pygmaea. The sequence continues at coordinate 20,102 of JACXGM010011179.1, read as the reverse complement.
CCTCAACAACAAACTGCACACAGGTAAACTACAATCCAAAACAATTGACAGAAAGTGACCATAGCTTATTACACTAGAAAGTAAAAAACGATAGTATAGCTACTCCCTAGCTAGTTAAAATATATTTTCTGCATTGCTTCAGGGTTCTTGCAAATATGAATGTGTTCTTAGTCATACAAAATAAAACATGTTAATAATACAATTCAACCTACTCCAATCTTCAACAAGGTATTCTGTTGTAAGCCGTGTGACGTGATTGGTCAGGACTTTGAACTGCCCATGCAGATCACAGCCAGTCCAATACAAGCCCCGCCCAGTGTCCGCAGTCTGGAGGAGGAGCTCCAAGAGGCCATTGACAGAGTACAGGTCAGTTTGTGTGTGTGTGATTGATAGAGTACAGGTCAGTTTGTGTGTGATTGTGCCCCTGCAGACATTGTGTAAAAGATAACCCTGTCAAGTGAGCCCTTATGCCTGTCTCTTTCTTGTGTTCCCCAGATGGATCCCACTCAATCTATAGATGACATTCTGGATGAATCCATAATCTGTGTGGGTAAGAGAATAGTTCTGTGGCCTCTTAACCATGACACTTTATCATTCTGGTGTCACACATACTGGCCAAGGGTACACTGCACAATTTATATATTTGTATCTTATTTCAAGATTTATTTACTTATTATGTTAGACTGTTTTTTTAGACTGTCTTTGTTTGGACATAATCATACCTGTTATAATAAACAGTGTTTTTTTACATTTTGGAGTATTCATTACAGAATACCTCGCCTTACTATATATGGCTGGGAGTGAGCTGTTGTACGGTGGCTGGGCTCAGGAGGATCCTCTATGGGACCTCTACGAAGCCTCCTATGAGGACTTTCTAGTCAAAGAGGCAATGGAGTGTGTGTGTCTTATATGCTGAGTGAGTGAGAGCAGGTGAATGGAATTTGGTTGATTGAGTCCGGGTATGGGAAATGTAGTTCAGAACAGGCAAGACTGGGAAAGCTGTAGTCCACAGGAAGAAGAACTGGGAAATGGGAATTGTAGTTCTGAGCAATATAGACCAGGGAAGTGGCAGTTTCCAGGGAAGGGGAACTGGGGAACGTTACAGACAGTATAAAGCTGCGCTATCGTCATTGTATAAAGCCCGCCTCAACTGTTGTGATTGGTGTGATTTGGAAAAGTTGGAAATGGGCTCTTGGCCAGACTGACTTGCAGAGCAAATTTAAATTTGCCGGAGGTCCGTCAGGGATCAGGCTAATCTCTCAGTGCACTGGCAGATCCTTTTGCTTATTTTAAGCATATTTTTTTGGGAGGTCTTTTTGCAGTATATTTGCAGTCTTTAATTCCACCCAGCACTAAATAATACTGTAATGTGTTCCCCTCTGTTCCAGACTCCTGCTCCCCGCCTGTGTCAGTGCACCAGTCCCCAGCCACGCACCTCTCGGGCCCCACTCCTCCACCACAAACAGACCAACCCTCCTGTAGTCATTCAAACAATGACAACTTCCTGTCCTCTCCTCTTTGCTCGTCCGTCCTCCTGGAGCTTCCACCGTCACCTTCCACAATGGTTCCTCTTCAGCTGACCCCGCCTCCACCTCCCCCTCCCTCCATCTGTACCTCCCCCTCGCCTCCCACTGTGACCACGCGGAAGAGGCGGGCTCAGGCTCCATTTGACCCTGCTGATTGGTTGGAGTCCCTTACCTCTGGACTCCGCCCTCTTAGTCCTCCATGCACCCCATTCGTTGAGACTGACTTTTGCTTCGATTCAGATCTCAACGTTTTCAGGGAGTTGGACCTCCTAGTGGAACAGTGGTGAAGGTCTTGGTCGGAGTGAGTGTACGTGTGTGTCTACAGTATGTGTGTGTCTGTGTGTGTTTATGTGCATTTGTGTGTATATGTGTATGGAAACAGGTTTCTAAATGTTTATTCAACTCTTCTTTCCTCTTTGAGAGAGGTCACTGCGGGAATGTATAAAACACAATGTCCTGAAATGGACTATACGGCAGTGGAAGTGATGAAAACACACTGAACACTGTTGGTGTTGCAAATAATGGGTAAAAGAAAACACACACTAAAACGCATCTTGCTATAATAAAAACAGGTAAAAAAATTACTAACATTGCAGCATTCAAGGCATATTTGGAGCCATGCAGCTTATGAAACATAAACCTAGTTACCCCGGGCATATCATTTGAGCTGTGCAGGGACTATGTTGTTTCTGACCCTCTCAGAGAATGGGTACTGGCTTACCTGGAACTGAACCTCTAGTGTTCCCCCATTCATTCGGTCCTAGTCATTCATGAAGGCCAATCTGATTGGGGGGAAACAGCTTGTCCATGTAGCCATCCTTTACTCCTAGTGCCAGACGCACAGTCGGCATGTAGAGAGACAGCTGGCAGCCATCACAACATCACTGTGTCCGTACAGAGAACTCGAGCTGTTTTGTGTGTATTTCGATTTGCCAGGCTGCTTCTGTTTGGGTGACACACACCTACACCAACACACACTCCTTTCATCTGCATTACTGCCAAATGCACTAAGCTACTGTACTTGTTTGTGTGTAGAAAGTGTGCAATGTCCTTATGTATTGATTTTGTTTATGTGTAAGAGAGAAAGAGAGTCTCTGTATCCACATATACGTGCCTATTTTAACTGTGGTCTCAACATTGATGATCTGTGGCTGTAAAGTGTAACATTGTGAGGGGGTTACCTACACCTAATGAACCACTATCAAGCTATTGCTTGTGTTTTCTTCTCTAAGAGACGGAAACATCCTGGTAAACCCAAAGATGTATAGGAATCATTCACTCCTAGAGGTTCAACATGTTATACACGACCATAGAGACTTGTTTTTATGAGTATCTCCCACATTGTTTGGAGGAAACAGCTTGGTGTTTGATACGTCGAAACAGACACAATTAGTAAGTGTTTACACCTGTTTTTTTATGCTAACTAGTAAAAAAACAAGGAATGTGCAAAGAGTTAATATGTAAATTAATTTAAACAATTTCATTTTCTAATATTAATTTGAGGATTTGTTTATTATGTACTGTTAAAACAGGTGTAAACCAAAGAGTGGCCTATTTGGATTTGAGGAACATGTGTTCCCCGAGACCACAATCTCTCTGTTTATTTCTATATTGACCCCTAGCCTATACCGCCATTAATTTGAGGAAGACATCACTGGATAGGTCAGTTTAATCTGGTAATAGCTCCACCTTTGCCTTAGGCTAGATGGAAACATCAGATATTCAATCTGGTGTAAGTAGTGACCTGTGGCCAGGGGTAAGTATGGAATTGAACATAAAATGACCAGTGGTGTCCAATCAGCTAAGGAGGTGAATGTTTTACTTCTGAATTGACAAGGCAGTCCAAGATCCTGTTTAAAAGGCCCAAACACTCAGTAGTTACGCAGCACATTATTCTCTATTCCACATGATGTTCTACCTGATCTAATTGTTCAAAGGCCATGACAGAATTAATTCATCTGTTGTGATTCTGATTGGTTGTGTGGCATGTCAATCAGTGAAGTATATGCATTGACAAAAACCTGTTCGGAGAACCACCCACAGCCCATGTTAGCAGTATGTGGATGGCTCCTCCTGGTCTTGAAACAGGTTCCAGGGGGCCAGTCTGCTTCATGTAGATTAGAAAGCCAACCCAGCTACTGGGTTTCAGGGGTTGTGTTAGGAACAGGCTTATGTGTTATCGTCAGTGGGAGTACACACCAGTGTGCTTCGTCACCTCCTAGCTGGCTCGACACCCTTCTTAACGACCATTGTGTGAACAACAAACTGTGATGTTCCCCAGAGCCATACATTTATTTATATCAATATTTATGGCTTCGATGTTCCCCACCCAGTCTCCGAATAATAACCACTGCGCTAAATCGCTAAGTGCAATATACGTTATGTGAAGGGAACAGCCATTGGAAAATCCCGGGTTGTTTTGTGGACCCTGTAACCGGGGAAACGCTACCAGTCAGATTCTGCTTTACATGCTGTAGGGTTGTCTTGCCAAAAAAGTCAGTGATGTAGTATGGCTGAGGGCAGAAACTGCCAGGCAATATTAACACGCAACTCTCCCTGAATTCAAAAGCTTCCATGTTCAAGCATTTCGCAAGCAACATTATTGCAGAACTGTAGAAAACCATGTTGAATGTACAAAATCTGACAGATTGACAACTGTGATAATCACAGTAGTCAATGAAGATGTCTATTTGCTGCACTTAGGATGACTGAGTAGAGAAGATAGGAGAGTAAAATGCTACCTCCTGTGGATGGAGATGCTTTAGGCCGATGTACTCTGGCTGGTCCTGGATAAATACTGTGATGTTGGGTTCATCTGAACCAGTCTCTTCTCTGTTCTAATATCACCTGACTTGTTAGAAGTCACTCAAAATCAAAGGAGTGGTTGGTTCGGAAAGCTGATCACGCTTGACTTTTCCAGATAGACCAAAAGGAGACTAGGCAAAACAGTGCTGCTATGCTGTAAATGCCAGAGTAAGTCGAAGAGGTGTTAAACTGAAATGTTGTCAATAACAAGATCAGGAAGTATCAGAGGAGGCTGTTCCCATTGTTTCAGTCATCTCCTCTTATTGGGAGTTCCATTTAATTTCCAATGTTGATACTACCTACTAATACTAATTACCTTGAGATTGATAACAACACTTTAAAATCCTTTATTTTATTCTAATCCTAAAACTTGGAAATGGGGGAGTTGACAATGAAAATAAGACAATCCGCATTTGAATTATTAACTACGTATTTATTGTATAACTTATTCAAGCAAATGTTATCAATCCATGTTCAAATTGTATTGTACCAAAACATTAAGAAATTAAAAGTCTTAATAGATATCCAATCCTTTGTCTCTTCTTCTGTGTGATCAGGGTAGTTTAGGAAATTTACTTAATTTAATGGACATTTTTTTACAGCAAGTAACATACATTGAAAGGGAAAAAAACTCTATAGGAATTGTTTTTTCTTCACCCAACTTTAAATATAAATGTGATTAGTGTTATTGTGTTAGGTTGACATGAAATTTACTTTGACAACTTAAAGGATGGAAAAGTATTTTCAATCCAACACCTACTGTATCTTCTACATGTAACATTGAGCTGTTGAAGTACGGAGTCAGAAACAGGTGAGGAGTTAAAATAGACACGTTTTACTTTTGAACTTGTTGGGAAAACAACAGAGAGCTCATTACAGGAGAGCGTATAGCAGCACTACAGGTAAACATAAAGAATATTCATCTAAATTCATCTACAGAAACCCCTCCTCCTCAGACGATGCCACCATTGACGCCTTCTTTTCAGCTGCCGCCTCCAGAGACGCCTTCTCTTCAACCGCCACCACCAGAAATGCATTATCTTCAGACACCCCTGCCAAAGATGCCTTCTTCTTAGTCGCTACCACCAGAGAAACATTCCTTTCAGCTGCCCCTGCAGAGATGCCTTCTCCTTAGCCGCCGCCAGATACACCTTCTCCTCAGCCGTCGCCACCAGAGACACATTCTCCTCAGCCGCCGACACCAGACACCTTCTTTTCAGCCACCCCTGTCAGAGATGCCTTCTCCTTAGCCACCACCAGAGAAGCCTTAAACTCAGCCGCCACTGACTGAGACGCCGTCACCTCAGCCACCGCCGCCACCCGAGGAGCCTTTAACTCACCCACCAGAGACCACGTCTCCTACACCTGAGCCTGGGACTCTGCCTTCGCCCCCAGCACGCCTGAGCCGGAAACTCCACCCCTTGCTCCAGCTTCCCTACCCACTCTGGCACCTCCTTCAAAGCACCTAGAGGCTATGTCACCCGTCTGGGAGTTCTTAGGTGTGCCAAGTGTGAAAACTGCCCCTGATGACCCAGTTTTTTGGGGGGGGACAGGAAGCTGGGGCTGGTTGGATGGAGCAATTCGCTCCTGGTTGGACACCTGGCGTGCGCCACGATATCGCTTCAACTCATTCAAAATGCAGCTGCTTGCCCCACTTCTACACACACTCCACTGGCACCCAGTTCAAGCTCGAATTCACTACAAGGCGATGGTTCTTGCCTACGGCACAACAAGAAGAGCTCCTCTACCCTATCTTCAGGTGAAGCTCAAACCCTACACCCCTACACAGGCTCTCCGTTCTGCAACCTCTGTGCTCCTGACCATCCCAAGCCTTCGGGAGGTCAACTCCAAATCCAAGCAGTCAAGAGTGTTCTCCATCCTGGCTCCTCAATATGGAACCAGCTTCCAATGGAGGCTAGAACAGCAGAGCCTCTACCCGTCTTCAGGACACGTCTGAAAACCGCTGTTGTAAAAAGGGCTTTATAAATAAATTTGACATAAATTTGATTGATTGATTGAAAACCTTACTCTTCAATGATTACTTAAATTAGTTGTATTCAACTTCTGTTATCTTGAAATGTTTTTGTTATCTGTATGATACTTCTCTAGCACTTATAATGTTTCATATATAGTGTCTGGTACTGATATTTTCTAGCACTGTTTTTGACTATTCATTGTTTCATATGGTGAATGCTCTTACTACTAAGTTGTGTTTTTTTCACCTAGTTTCTCTGAATGTATGCACTCACTGTAAGTCGCTCTGGATAAGAGTGTCTGCTAAATGATTAAAACGTCAAATGTAAATGTCAGGCAAGGAGCAATCACAGTGCCAGGAGAGATGGTGTAGCTGGGAGCTGTAGTTTGGTGGCTTAACTGCGGCAGGAATGAAGGAAGCACTGAAATGCTGTAGACTTCCCAGGAGGGTGGCGAAGAGATCCCCTCCTGGGGTACAAAAGGCATTTGGTCCAAATCACTGTTTCCAAACGTGGTTGGTCATTCTGTAGGTTGAGCTGTTGAAGTAAGGTGTCGTAAACAGGTGTGTAGTTGAAATAGATGAGCTTTACTTTAGTACTTGTAGTGAAAACAAAGGATAGCACCTTAAACGAGAGCATACTGCAGCAACACAGGTACGCATAAACAATATGCATCTACAATGACGTGATGGGAGTTTATGTCATTAAAGGTCCCACAAAACAGCTGTGTCCTATTGGCACACTGATCAATGGAGTTCCGTCTCTCACCACTGTGTGGCAGCCCCACTTCACCAGAGCGTGACAGTACAATCTTTCTCTGAGTGCTCTCCATTGTCCTGTGTTGCTGATAAAACACCAAGAGCGAATTCTCCAGAATGGCTAGTGGTTTAATAAATGCCTCAACTTTGGGACACACTTGATGCAATGCATGATCTATTTTTAATTTGTTTTATCTCAATTGCTCAAACACTTTTATCCAAACAGAATTTATTTATTATTTATTGTCAAAAATTAGCATTAATTTCTATAAGCAACAGTTTTTTTGTTCTTGTACCACAATGCCAGTTTGTATGCCTTCTCCCTGTAAACTTATTCATCATAGATTGTTATCAGTCCTACAACAAGGATGCATCTGCAAACTTTATGATGAAGTTAGTATCGTATAGAGCTTTTCAGCCATGGGTAAAGTGAGTAAAGCAGAGGCCTGAGGAAGCATCTCTGAAGGTCACCAGTGTTAGAGTCAGTGAGGAAGAGGTTTGTTTCTAATTCTTGCAGCATTAGCTATGACAGTCAAACATCCAGTAACCAATTCCAAAGGGTGGTTAGGTCTTAGGTTAGGATACAACAGGAATTGACAGACAAAGTGTCACACAAAGGAGATCTTGTATGATAAATCAACAGTGTCATCATGCTCAGAGAGTATGCAAGGACCGCTCAGATTTATCTTTATTGTTCAATGCTTCATATTGTGAACTATTTCATATTGATTGATTTAATGTTAGTCGAAGGGTTAATATGAAGGGCAGGTTTCACAGGAGGTGTGTTAGTAAATCAATTTGGTCAAGTTATGTTGTGTTTCCTTCCTGATACTGTGAGAAGATGATTTAGCAAGTGACCCTGCAGGAAATATACAGACTGGTTTGTGAATATGAATAGAACACAATTAAGTCACACCTATTGTCAGTCATGTTTATGTGGTTCTGCCCGTAGAAGTTTGGTAGAAACATAACTTCAAAGGAATAATACTAATTTAATAATTGAACAGTTGAAGAGATATGTGTAAATAATTACCAAAGCATAAAAAATAAAATAAGACATTGACAGCATTAGGCATGCTGATTATAGCTTCAGATTGCAGGAGAAATATGTTTCTGGGGCAGAATTCTCAGATTAACATTACAGACAACCCCTGACTTCTTGTAATTAATTATTGAGTACCTTGTACATGCGTGCCCCTATAGAATTTTTATGTATTTTGGACACTGTGTACCATGAGCTATGGTGTGTAACAAATTCAAAAGCTTTCACCCTTCCCTATCTTTGAGACTTGGCCTGCCTTCCCTGACTCTGTGAAGATTAAGCCATGCTACGTTTTTATTTCCAAGGCCATAGTTAGGCAGCTCCAATTTGACCTGTGTCCATAACCTGTCCGGCAAACTAATGGTAAATGCTGCCCTTTGCTTACAGAACTGTTTTTATTTCACAGGGCCTAAGGCAAGAACTGAGCAAATAGTTTCAGTGCTCTGCTACCTTGAGTGAGCAAACTATACTGGAATTACAGGATTGTAATCCACAATTCCCAGGATCACATGGACAGATTTTAGAACCATAACACAATCTGTGGTGGATAATGAAGTGGGGGTTTAAAAATATTTCGACCTCTAGCTTGCACTGTGGATCTACACCTGCATTTAGAATCAGCAACCTGAAAGACAGATCTTTTATCTCAATGACAACAAATCTGGTTATATAAAGGTTATTAAAACACAAATAACTCTGTATTCTGAAAGCAGTGTTGTAGTCCTCTTAATCTGTCCACCTTCTCATAGTCTTGAATGTACTGTAAACTACATTTCATCTCATCTTCAACTGCATATCTTGGGTCGGGTCGCGGGGGCAACAGCTCTAGTAGGGAACCACAGACTTCCCTTTCCATGGCCACATTAACCAGCTCTGACTGGGGGATCCCGAGGCATTCCCATGCCAATGTGGTGATATAATCTCTCCACCTAGTCCTGGGTCTTCCCTGAGGCCTCCTCCCAGCTGGACAAGCCTGAAACGCCTCCCTAGGGAAGTGCCCAGGGGGCATCCTTACCAGATGTCCGAACCATCTCAACTGGCTCCTTTCTACTCAGGGCTCTACACTGGCCTTTTTAAGGTTTTTAAGAATGTGAATTTAGGCACACTAAAACAAGTCCCCGCTCAGGTCTTTTATCTGAAGTGTCTAGGTTCATATTTTCTCTCTTGTTCTCCTGTGTTTGGAGGTTGTGCTCGCTCTGCAAATTCATTAGACGTCACTGTATAGCTCAGGTTTGATTAAGAGCTCCTACGTTAGCAAACCATACGTCACACATTTGTTAGGAATTCCCTGCCTCACGCTTAGTAAGGGAATGTCTATAATAGCAAAGAAACACTGGCAGGTTTCAATCTAACACAGGTTTTATTTAAATTGTGCATATTATATAGACATTATATTACACATCCAGAATAAAATGGATGTATGAACATAATAAAATTGCAATAATGAACATCGCGGCATGTATCTTTAAAATTTTATTTCTCTTTTAAAAAAATCTGAAAAGTGACGTATATGGCTTAGTGACTAGATAACACTAAGCAGTGCTTTGTTACACAAAAAGGCATGGCCAAAAATGCATCATTTATATCAAAGGTGGACCAGTGCATGACAGAAGGCAGCTGAGCCAGAAGGCAAAGCTCTCAATCTACCGGGCAGTTTTTGTTTCTACCCTCACCTATGGTCATGAAGGCTGGGTCATGACCGAAAGAACAAGATCCAGGGTACAAGTGGCCGAAATGGGTTTCCTCAGGAGGGTGGCAGGCGTCTCCCTTAGAGATAGGGTGAGAAGCTCAGTCATCCATGAGGATCTCAGAGTAGAGCCGCTGCTCCTTTGCGTTGAAAGGAGCCAGTTGAGGTGGTTTGGGCATCTGGTAAGGATGCCCCCTGGGCGCCTCCCTAGGGAGGTGTTCCAGGCACGTCCAGCTGGGAGGAGGCCTCGGGGAAGATCCAGGACTAGGTGGCGGGATTATATCTCCAACCTGGCCTGGGAATGCCTCGGGTTCCCCAGTCAGAGCTGGTTAATATGGCTCGGGAAAAGGACGTTTGGGGTCCCCTGCTGGAGCTGCTGCCCCCGCCACCCGATCCCGGATAAGCGGATGAAAATGGATGGATGGATGTTTTAAAACTTGGTCACTGAAAGAGAAAGTAGCTAGTTCTGTTTTTACTATCCTCAATTCTACAGTGCACCTTTCAGGCACAAAAACAAAAAAATTAACATCTGGTAGGTGAGGGTGGAGACATTGAGGCTGACAACATTATATACCGTGGACTCCCAATGGTCTGCAGCCTTCAGTTTCCCTCTCTCTTGCCTGTTGGACACCAGGACACGATCACCCACAGCAATCAGCTTCCCTTTTGCATGATGTTTATAGAGTTCAGCCTGCCGAATCTGCTCTTTGTTGACATGTCTTTGAGTGATAGCCATGGCCTCTTGCAAGTCTTTAGTCGAAGACACTACATACTGATTGTAATTGCTAATCTCTGGGTCTTCCAGGATGTTCTTGAGGAGAATGTCAACAGGCAAGCGTGGGACTCCACGCCATAAATAAGGTAAAATTGGGGATAGCCTGTGGTTCCATGTCTGGAGGTGTCGGGGCCAGTTAGCTTGAAGTGGGAGGGTGCAAATTATGTTCCCCAACGTCCTGTTGAAACGCTCCACACTACCCTTGCCCATGGGATGGTATGGAGCTGCTATTCCTTCTGGATTGGCAGTCTTAATGATGACGCATCTTGGGCAGTGACAGACATGTTCTTTATCGTCCCTGTCTATATGTATGGAGTTATATTCCTATCTTTATTCAAGAGCACATTATTTCGATTTGAGAGCATTTATCACAGATATTATATTCAGATTTTGTAATATTTTCTCCCAAAACCTTATTCTCCCACTCAAATAGTCACTGCTCACACTTGGATATGCTCTGCTTGTGCTCAAACTTTCTGCTTGGATTTGTTGTTGCTTGGATAGATTTCCTGCCCTCAACTTCAGCCTTGCACCCAGGCTGCTTCTTCACGCTTATAAATCTTCTCCTCACTGATTTTTTCTGTGCTCTCTGATTGTTTGTATTACAATGCTATCAATATTCTGCAACCAATAGAATTCTAGCTGTAGTATTGAACAATTAAATGATCCCTTCCCCGTTTAGGGTGCGTTCGTTATACTTCAGAATATCCCTTGCAGGTGTGTACCGTACCTCCAGGGCTCCTCCCACCTTCCAGATATTTAAAAAAAATATGTACTTTCTTTGATTTATTGTAACTTTTGAAATAAAAAGTCCAGTTTTATATAAAACTGGCCTTTTTATTTTAAAAGTATACATATATGTATACTTAACGTAACTGTATGTAATCTGCATGGTGCATAGGAGAATTACCATGACCAACCCCACTAATAATGCCATTAGAAACAAGGGAGGCTACAATAGACTCACCTATCTGTGAGCCTAACAGTGAGATCATATCAGTTAACTGATACAATGTGGCACCTTCATCAGAAGTTGAATGATGCAACTTATCCTGTGACATATGCCTAACTTATTTTGTCAGGTCTTGTTTCAACCCTAAATCCCTATTTCCCACAGGCAACACATGAGAAGCACTTACATCCATCCCAACAGACTCCTTAGACTTTAAATTACATCCCATTAGACCGCTAACCCTCCCGCAAGAGAAGTAGCTAATGTCATCATCTATCTTTAACTTACTAGCCATTTCACCACAAAAACAGAAATAAACAAATGTAGATTTGAAGATGTAATTACAACAGTTCACCCCTAATCCTTATTCATTAGCATTGACAATGTGTTATAAGTATATTAACAATGTGTTATAAGTATATTAACATGCATAATATGCATATTACTATTTAAATACTACTTAAAAACAACTTTTATATTTTCTTACTCTATTAAAGTACAAATAAAGAGGTTCCAAATTAATAATTTTTGTACACTTTTTGACTTGAGAGTCATTGAGTTGATCAGTTTACGGCCTTTTTTGAAACACCCGTTGACAGTCATTGCCATTCCCGGGCAAATGTGGGTGGGGCTAAGGCTTAGCAGGTTGTGAACGATCTTGAATGGTCATTTATAAAGAAGATATCTGTTGGAGTCAGATTTTTGTCCAAATTTTGAGGGGAGATTTCTCAATACTGCAATTCCAGCATTGAGAAATCCAAATTATCCAAAGTATGTCAGACTTTGAAGCATCATATCTATCCAAATGTTCAGTTTTTTGCAGTTCGTGATATACCATTTGAAATCTGTACTTTCAAAAAATGTCATAAAAATTTTTGACTTTTGTGAGGACAAGCCCAAATGTAGCAGAAAGGGTGACATTGCCCTGTAATGTTCCTTGGAGGGACTAATACCTGACATGGTGATGTTTAAGCAATTCCACCCAGGTTAAAGAAACTTCACCCATCCTTTTTCATCAGCCAATCAAATTCATATATTAAACTAATTTCTTTACACTTTACTATTAAGTTCTTAGCGTAGGTGTAGCTAGTGCAATGGATTAACACCATATTATGCTGGCAACACGAACACTGGATTTTCAGTTCAAAATAATAGTGCTCATAATTCATTACAATAATCATTGTAAATTAATTGCATAGATAGGTAGTGGGTCCATGTTCATGTGTTGCAAAAATTAGTCTATTGTTAAATAAAACTGTTTCTTAAGAATGTTTTTTAAATGCAATCATGTTTTCACATGAAACACAGAGAAGATATTCAATCAAATTCTGTGTACAAAGTATCTGTTACTGTTTTTAATGAAAAGTTGTTATTAAAACATGTTACATGTTTTTTTTGCAATCACTGCAAAACCTTTTGTTTCTTTACACACAATGCAATTGCATTTGGTTACAATTCACTACTTTTGTAATGACTTCATGAGGATTACACCTCTAGAAAGTCTCTGCCCGGATCCATGTATGGCTCGTCAATGTAATCATGTGTTGTCATCCATAGCAGTTAGGCAGTCAGTTTTTTTGAGGGGAAATTAATGAAATATTCTGCTTTTTAAAAGTGTAATTATGTTTTCACATAGAAAGAAAATACCTTGCTATTGTTCAAGCTTTTAGAATGGATTAGAATCCTTATGAAGCACTGCTACCTCACATGCTGATGTTTAATGGAAATATCAAACTTGCAAACACAGTAGAGTAAAAACAGCCATAACCTTAACCTTACCTTAACCCTAACCTTAACCCTCACCTAACCTTAACCCTCACCTAACCTTAATCAAAATTTTAACCTGACCTTAACCTTTACCTAACCTTAAAATAGGAAACTTATATACAACTAGTTATTCAAAGTTTGCACATTTTCACAAGATATAACATTTTACATTTTATACATTCACCAGACACTGTGACAAATAATAACTTACACATTTTAGGTAATTTCTATGTTAAAGGGCACACCACGATACAGCGATCAGTAGGTGCTGGGAGCGACTCACAGACATTTGTAGGACAATGAGATATGTCAAGTCAAGTCTGTCAAGTTTTCTGTTGTGATGAAAAGCATCCCTGTCATAACAATCATGCTACAAGCCTTACAAATAAAAGCCGTGGTGGTCCTTGATTTCGGAATTTAAGCTTGTCTTTCTGCTATGTTTCTATCAGGCATGGTGTTGCTAAACACAATTTTTCAGTATGTAGAAAACTACAATGGTGGGCTTCCTGATTTTTCCAAGTCCCGCCTACAAAGCATTTTTTTATAAGGCCTCCCCCCGACATCATTGTTGCATAACACAATGGCTGCTAACCAAGACTTTGCAGAAAATGAACTTTTCAACTTGATTTAACATTTTGATATTCAACAGGACATGTTTGTGCCAGAGGACTTACTTCAATGTTCCTAAAATACATTATAAAATAGAACCAAAGCCAGCTGGACTGAGGACAATGCATATGTTTATTCAACCCATTTAGTATCGAGAACAAATCAATAATAAACCCAGGCACGTAGCCAGGATTTGCAGTTTGGGTTGGCCAAAATATAATGGATGGGCCTAGGTCCATTTTAAATTTGATTATTGTAATACATACAGGAAGGCTAATCTGATATTGACAGTGAGATGTCTCAAATTAAAATGCATGTCATACCTCATGGCAGTGATGTTATTTTATTGTAACATTTATTGCTAGCTGTAAAACCTTTATTACCTCTCTCTCAGATCTATATTAAATCAATATAGGGTGTGAATGATGAATGGCATGGCCAATGACAACATATAAGTGAACATTTTCATGTAATACCCCATGTGGGTAAAGGATAATTAATTTCCTTTCAGGTTCTATAGCATATTTGTATTATTATTATTTTGCCAATTAGTTGATTGCTGACCACACAGAGTAAGTATGTGTACATAAAGCTCCATTCAAATGAGGCTGTTGCTCATCATAATTCAGTTAATTTAATAGTTGCCATTATTGTTATCAAATTGGAAAAAAATAAGTAATATCAACTAACATAAATAACCTACAAGTTGTATCAAAACAATATCAAATGAACACTGACTCCTCAGATGCAATAATAATAATAATATAATAAATTTATTTAACAAGCCTGCCTGATGTTAAGAGGTAAGCTGTTCCACAGTATTGGTGCGCGAAAAGAAAATGCCCGTTCACCAATTTACTTCTTTTTAACCCTTGGGACACTCAGAAGACCCGTCCCCTGCGAACGCAGGGCTTGAGCAGGCACATAGGGTTTCACTAGGTCATTAAGATACAACGGTGCACTGCCATTCAATATTTTAAAGGTTAGCAGCAACACCTTAAAGTCTGCTCTGGCATGAACAGGGAGCCAATGGAGAGAGACTAACACTGGTGTTATATGTTCATATCTGGAGGCATGTATATCATCATTCAGGCTTCACCACAGATTCATGTGGAAATAAATTGTAGCTATGTTTGGTGCCCTTTTTTAATATCAATTTTTATTTTAAAAATGGCATAAATAACATACACTCACCCAAAGGATTATTAGGAACACCCGTTCAATTCCTCCTTAATGCAATGATCTACTCAACCAATCACATGGCAGTTGCTTCAATGCATTTAGGGGTGTGTTCTTGGTCAAGCCAATCTCCTGAACTCCAAACTGAATGTCAGAATGGGAAAGAAAGGTGATTTAAGCAATTTTGAGTGTGGTATGGGTGCTAGACAGGCCGGTCTGAGTATTTCACAATCTGCTGAGTTACTGGGATTTTCACGTACAACCATTTTTAGGGTTTACAAAGAATGGTGTGAAAAGGGAAAAACATCCAGTATGCGGCAGTCCTATGGGCGAAAATGCGTTGTTGATGGTAGAGGTCAGAGGAGAATGGGCCATCTGCTTCAAGCTGATAGAAGGGCAACTTTGACTGAAATAACCACTCGTTAAAACCGAGGTATGCAGCAAAGCATTTGTGAAGCCAAAACACTCACAACCTTGAGGCGGATGGGCTACAACAGCAGAAGACCCCACCGGGTACCACTCATCTCCACTACAAATAGGAAAAAGAGGCTACAATTTGCAAGAGCACACCAAAGTTGGACAGTTGAAGACTGGAAAAATAATGCCTGGTTTGATGTGTCTCGATTTCTGTTGAGACATTCAGATGGTAGAATCAGAATTTGACGTAAACAGAATGAGAACATGGATCCATCATGCCTTGTTACCACTGTGCAGGCTGGTGGTGGTGTAATGGTTTTGGGGGATGTTCTCTTGGCACACGTTAGGCCCCTGAGAGCCAATGGGGCATCGTTTAAATGCCACGGCCTACCTGAGCATTGTTTCTGACCATGTCCATCCCTTTATGGGCACCATGTACCCATCCTCTGATGGCTACTTCCAGCAGGATAATGCACCATGTCACAAAGCTCGAATCATTTCAAATAGGTTTCTTGAACATGACAACGAGTTTACTGTACTAAAATGGCCCCCACAGTCACTAGATCTCAACCCAGTAGAGCATCTTTGGGATGTGTTGGAACGGGAGCTTTGTGCGCTGGATGTGCATCCCACAAATCTCCATCAACTGCAAGATGCTATCCTATCAATATGGGCCAACATTTCTAAAGACTGCTTTCAGCACCTTGTTGAATCAATGCCACGTAGGATTAAGGCAGTTCTGAAGGATGGTGTTCCTAATAATCCTTTAGGTTAGTGTATATACCATAGTTACTTTATACATTTTATAACAATGTTTTTATACTACTTTGAAAATTAATTTTGAAGACTGATATCTACTTTTGGAACTAGGCTACTGAATCTGAATAATAAGTGATGACCCTTGTCATTGCATATTGTCAGAGGATTGTGACGTAAATCGATCTGAGATCTTTAGCTACCAGATGTACCATTTTTAAAGAAAATATGATTGAGTAGGCAAAACAATGTTCTTTTTTATTTCTCATGGGAGTCATATTCAACTGTAGGTCATAACAGAATGGCCCAATCATGAAACAAAACATGTCAACAAAGAAAAAAATGTCCCCTTTTCAAAAGTCTGCATACCCTCAGTTTTTAATACGGTGTATTGCCCCATTTAGCAGAAATGACAGCATGCAGTCGTTTTTGATAGTTGTCTATGAGGCCCCGAATTCTTGCAGGTGGTATACCTGCCCATTCGTCTTTGCAAAACACTGCCAGGTCATGCAAAGTTTTTGGTTGTCTTGCATGAACGGCACATTTGAGATCTCCCCAGAGTGGCTCAATGATATTAAGTTCAGGAGACTGTGATGGCCACTCCAGAACCTTTTCTGCTGTAACCACTGGAGGATGGTATTCTTTTCACTAACCTTTCACCTTATTGACCCCTCTCCAAACATAGCGCTGATGGTTGTGACAATAAAGCTCTATTTTGGTCTCATCACTAAAAGTTACAGTGTGCCGGAAGCTGTGAGGCATGTCTAGGTGTTGTAAGGCAAATTGTAACCAGACTTTTTAGTGGCATTGGCGCAGTAATGGCAACTGGCAACTCGACCATGCAGCTCATTTTTGTTTAAGTATGGTCGTATTGTGCTCCTTGAAACAACCACCCCATCTTTTTCTAGAGCAGGCTGCATGTCTTCCGAGGTTACCTGTGGACTTTTCTTTGTATCCTGAACAATTCTTCTGGCAGTTTTGGCTGAAATCTTTCTTGGTCTACCTGACCTTGGCTTGGTATCAAGAGATCCCAGAATCCTCCACTTCCTAATAAGTGATGGAACAGTACTGACTGGCATTTGTAAGGCTTTTGATATCTTTTTATATCTATTTCCACCTTTATGCAGTTCCAATACCTTGTTACGCAGGTCGTTTGAGAGTTCTTTTCTTCTCCCCATGGCTCAGTATCTAGCTTGCTGAGTGCATCCACATGAGCGCTAACAAACTCATTAACTATTTATACACAGACACTAATTGCCACAGGTGAGCGAAATTAACCTTTAATTGTAATTTCATCCTATGTGTGTCACCTTTTGCATCTATAACAAAGCCAAACATTTAAGGGTATGTAAACTTTTGATCAGCCCGGATCAAAAGTTTACTTTTATTTGGGTGCTTTCTGCTATCATGATGGTTTACAAAGGTGCCAAACAACTGCGTGAAAATTAATGGCTAGATATGAGCACAAGCCTTACATAACAGTCAGATTTCTTGCATTAACAATCATATTGTCAAAATCAATGCTGAAATGTCACAGGGTATGCAAACATATGTCACAGGGTATGCAAACATATGAGCACAACTGTATCTCCCAACAGGCCGAGGCTTTGGCAGCATTAGCTACGCCAATGAATGCTTTTTATTGTTGCCATCTACACAACACAGGCTGATTTGGTAAACTACTGACATTTTTCCTACACATAGCTACAGCTTCTAATTTAAATTCACCTTCAGTACATGTTTGCTTTTTTTCCTTCTTGTCATTGCATATACAGTATTGTTGTGATGTTGCATCCATAATATAATGACATAGTAAACCAATTGTACAGCCGAGTGTAACCTAGCATACTAGCTAACTTCCGATGAATATACAGTCATGGTCAAAAGTTCTGAGAATCTCAAAAGTATTGGTCTCCGCAAAGTTTGCTGCTTCAATGTTCTTAGATCCTTTTTTCAGTAGTTACTATGGTATACTGAAATATAATTACAAGCATTCCATAAGTGTCAAAGGCATTTATTATTTATGCAGAGCCAATTTTTGCAGTGTGCACCTTTCTTTTTCAAGACCTCTGCAATCTGCCCTGGCATGCTATCAATTAACTTCTGGGCCACATCATGACTGATGGCAGCCCATTACTACAAGATCGATGCTTGGAGTTTGTCAGAATTTGTGACTGTTTGTTGTCCATCCGCCTCTTGAGGATCAACCACAAGTTCTCAATGGAATTAAGGTCTGGGGAGTTTCCTGGCCATGGACCACAAATTTTGATGTTATGTTCCCCAAACCACTTCACTATCACGTTTGCCTTATGGCAAGATGCTCCATCATCCTGAGAAAAGGCATTGGTCCTTATTCAACTGTTCTTGGATGGTTGGGAGAAGTTCCTCTCGAAGGATGTGTTGGTACCAATCTTTATTCATGTCTGTGTTCTTAGGCAAAGTTGTGAGTAACCCCACTCCCTTGGATTCATCAGAGAAAATGACTTTACCCCAGTCCTCAGCAGTCCAGTCCCTGTACCTTTTGCTGAATATCAGTCTGTCCTTGATGTTTTTCTTGGAGAGAAGTGGCTTCTTTGCTGCCCTTTTTGACAAGTCTTTGCCTCACATGCACTCACACCTGCCTGCTGCCATTCCTGAGCAAGATCTGCACAGGTGGTGCCCCAATCCCGTAGCTAAATACAATTTAGGAGACGGTCCTGCCGCTTGCTGGACATTCTTGGGTGTCCTGATGCCTTCTTCACAACAATTGAACCTCTTTCCTTGAAGTTCTTGATGAGTCGATAAATGGTTGATTTAGGTGGAATCTTACTAGTAGCTATATCCATGCCTGTGAAGTCCTTTTTGTGCAAAGCAATGATGATGGCACAAGTTTCCTTGCAGGTTACGATGGTTGACAGAGGAAGAACAATGATTTCAAGCACCACCCTCATTTTAAAGCTTCCAGTCTGTTATTCTAACTCAATCAGCATGACAGAGTGATCTCCAGCCCAAGGGGCAAACTCCGAGGCTGACAAATGAAGCCAACAAGGAAGTAAAAAAAAATGCAATTCATCGAATGTCCACTTGAGGCTGGCTGCAGAAAAGAGCAATTTCAATAGACCTCTATGGCAAAATGCCCAACTTTACAGACATGTTTATAGCCTGGTTCATAAAATGGTTTTGGTGTATATTGCTTATTTTCCTCTATCTATCATCTGTGGGGGGAGTGAATTTTTTTATAACTCATCCGTTTAAATGATAAAAGTTTTATAATTTGGGGGCGCAGCCTAATGAGTGACAGACGTGTTGGCGCTGTAAGACTGCTAGCGGTTTGTCCTGTGTGCTATCGCTTCAGCTATTTTCAGTCACTGAACTTGACTTACTGTACATGCTGCTTATCTGTGGAGTTGTGCTTTTACAATATTATTGTTGTAAATTATCTAATAATTTGTCTTGCTGTGACCATCCAATAAGTTTGTGCTTCAGTTGTTTAGGTAAACGAAATTGTAATATGTTAGCAGGTGCCGATGTTTTGTGTTAACTAGCTAACTACAGTACTAGCCAGCTAATGACAAAAAGTGTATATCAAACATCAACGTTTAATCTCACGATGCCTATCAGTGAAAGACGCACTGCCATCATCTCCATAATGTGCGCTTTCAGTGTTTTGCTTGCCCTAGATTTTTGTCGCCTTGTTGTTATAGCCAAAGATCATTAATTGTGTGGTTTTTTGCACCCACCCTCAACCTTGGAGTACCTGTCCTCACCAGCATGGGATTCTGGACTTTCTTTTAATTTATCACGCCCTGGAAAGTCAACCCTGACTGTCTTAGCTGGTGCCCAACACTACGTCAAGATCCTACCATTAACCAAGACC
>JACXGM010011178.1:6063-19345 GCA_016801145.1 Umbra pygmaea | reverse complement strand
TTATTGGATATTTCAAACTTTTTTAACAAATAAACAACAGAAAAATTTGGCGTGCAAAATTAAGTTAATACTTTGTAGCGCCACCTTTTGCTGCGATTACAGCTGTAAGTCGCTCGGGGTATGTCTCTATCAGTTTTGCACATCGAGAGACTGAAATTTTTGCCCATTCCTCCTTGCAAATAGCAGCTCGAGCTCAGTGAGGTTGGATGGAGAGCGTTTGTGAACAGCAGTTTTCAGTTCTTTCCACAGATTCTCAATTGGATTCAGGTCTGGACTTTGACTTGGCCATTCTAACACCTGGATATGTTTATTAGTGAACCATTAAATTGTAGATTTTGCTTTATGTTTTGGATCATTGTCTTGTTGGAAGACAAATCTCCATCCCAGTCTCATGTCTTTTGCAGACTCCATCAGGTTTTCTTCCAGAATGGTCCTGTATTTGGCTCCATCCATCTTCCCATCAATTTTAGCCATCTTCCGTGTCCCTGCTGAAGAGAACCAGGCCCAAACCATGATGCTGCCCCTGCCATGTTTGACAGTGGGGATGGTGTGTTCAGGGTAATGAGCTTTGTTGCTTTTACGCAAAACATAACGTTTTGCATTGTTGCCAAAAAGTTCGATTTTGGTTTCATCTGACCAGAGCACCTTCTTCCACATGTTTAGTGTGCCTCCCAGGTGGCTTGTGGCAAACTTTAAACAACACTTTTTATGGATATCTTTCAGAAATGGCTTTCTTCTTGCCACTCTTCCATAAAGGCCAGATTTGTGCAGTATACGACTGATTGTTGTCCTATAGACAGACTCGCCCACCTCAGCTGTAGATCTCTGCAGTTCATCCAGAGTGATCATGGGCCTCTTGGCTGCATCTTTGATCAGTCTTCTCCTTGTATGAGCTGAAAGTTAAGAGGGACGGCCGCGTCTTGGTAGATTTGCAGTGGTCTGATACTCCTTCCATTTCAATATTATCGCTTGCACAGTGCTCCTTGGGATGTTTAAATCTTGGGCAATCTTTCTGTATCCAAATCCGGCTTTAAACTTCATTCATTCAGAGATCCTCACTGAACTTCTGGAGAGAGTTTGCTGCACTGAAAGTAAAGGGGCTGAATAATTTTGCTCGCCCAATTTATCAGGTTTTTTTTGTTAAAAAAGTTTGAAATATCCAATAAATTTTATATGATTGTGTCCCACTTGTTGTTGCTTCTTCACAAAAAAGTACAGTTTTATATCTTTATGTTTAAAGCCTGAAATGTGGCAAAAGGTTGAAATATTCAAGGGGGCCGAATACTTTCGCAAGGCACTGTGTATATATATATATGAAATGTGTTTATATACCAGATGATTACAGGAAATTCTCAGTGAATGAAGTTGATAGTCCGAACCAGTTGACTACATAAAAATTATGGAAGCCTTTATTTAGCAACATTTGTGCTAAAGCTGTCTTTTTATAGCAACTGCAGGCTTGTATTAGTCTCTGTTGGTGAGTCTAATTGAGAAAGTCCTGATAAGTACAAAGAGGGTATTTGACAGAGCTCAAGTTCATGAAGCTTGTGAATTTCGATTTTTTTAGAAAAAGTTTTCGAAAGAATTCAGAGTGAGTTTGGTAGACTTCTATTACAATGTAGTTTGTTTTGTTTGTGTCATTCTCCCCCCCTAAGGGTTGCCGAACCCTCTGCGCTCTTTGATTCCAACTCCCACTGTGAACAAAGCCTCACTGAGTCTCTCTGCTGTCTCGCTTGGGAAATTCATGTTATTTCTTTTCTCATATGAAATATTAATGCAGATGGTCTCGTTTTAGATACATTTCTGTAGAGAAGTAAATACACTCCCAGAAACGTTTTCGATCACTGTATATTTGAACATACGGACATTTGATTTTAATTTCAACACTGTTGAAAACATAATCACAAAAGCGTAATCTAAGCCGAATCAAATTGAACAAAGAAACATTATATATTACAATATTCCAATCATTTAAAATTTTCAGACTACAAGTTTAAATCCTTATCCACTGATCCATCTGACGCCCCAGCACACATTTATCATCCCATCGGTTGGATTCAGTTAGAATCAGGTGTAAGAAAACAAGTGCTCTTTTTTACATCATTAGAGAATAACTTGGATGGTCCAACCTGTTTAATAAAGAGTAGATCTTTGGTTTGGTTTGATCTTCACAAGCCATATCTGTGGTAATATGGCATGCCAACATCAAAAGAGGCCATAAAAACAATAATATATTTTTACAATAAATTTTCAATTAAATCACCGTATCATAATTAAAATCTAGGAGGAAGGGTAGGCCAGCTTATGAAGATGTCTTTTCTTTTAAGTCCTTCAACAGTCTGAACAGCTCTTGGTTTCTTAAGAAAGACGTTTTGAAGATGTTGTGCACAAAATCAAAAAGCTATTTGTTTTAATGAAGCAATTTGGCAGTGCTTCACTATCGGGTTTGTAAAGGTAAACAGGTCAAAACAGTAGATTTTTTGTATCCATTTTTGGAATCAGAAAGTGTTAATGTTAACATTGTATATATACTATACAGCTGCCCTATTCAACTCTGGTCCTTAAAGTGTTAATGTTAACATTGTATATATACTATGCAGCTGCCCTATTCAACTCTGGCCCTTAAAGTGTTAATGTTAACATTCTATATATACTATACAACTGCCCTATTCAACTCTGGCCCTTAAAGTGTTAATGGTAACATTGTATATATACTATACAGCTGCCCTATTCAACTCTGGCCCTTAAAGTGTTAATGGTAACATTGTATATATATACTATACAGCTGCCCTATTCAACTCTGGTCCTTAAAGTGTTAATGGTAACATTGTATATATACTATACTACATATATATACTTATATATTAATTAATGATAAGGTAGAACAGAAAACCAACAGGCTTCTGCCCTTGTAGTGTCAGAGTTGAATACCTCTGCTGTACAGTATATGTACCAGCTGGTGAAGTTTTGTACTCCTGTCTTCAAATAACATTTTGGAAAAGGTGGAAACAGTAGGCTTTGGGAATGTAACATGTGTAAGCTTTACAAAGAAATAACAAATCCTCATGGTTAAAGTCAAACCGTCCTTTGAGTTTTTCAAGCTGGTCGTACTTGACACTATGGTCGCTTTCACACCTGCCTATTTTGGTCCGTTTAAAACGAACCCTGGAGCGTTTGGTCGGATAGTCCGGTTCGTTTGGGCTGGTGTGAAAGCTCAGCCGAACTCTGGTGCGGACCAAACAAACGAACTCTGGTCCGCTTCAAAACGGGGGTCTCAGGCCGCTTCCAACTGAACTAGAGTTTGGTTCAATTTAGGTGTGAATGCGATCCGAACTTAATACAGGAAGCACACCAAATAAACAGTGTATTGTGGGTAGAAGAGAAGTAGCTATAGCGCAAAACAATACTTTTAATACTGTCTCGGGGACTGACGTGGGCAGATGAGGAGGTAAAAGCCCTCTTTCAAATTTGGTCAGGTGACCAAATTACTCAGTTACTTGTGGTCACACACAAAAACACTGTAGTCTATAAATTGTTTAGCGAAAATATGAAGGCTATAGGGTTCAATCGCACGGCTGAACAGTGTCGTGGAAAAGTAAAAAAACTACGACAACAATATATTAAAGTCTGTGACAGTTAAGTGAAGGTGAGTTTCCCTTTGACCTTTTCAATAAAATTCCATTGCTATGCAACACCCCGGCCATGTGACGTATGTTTACAGTGTTTGGTGCGTTTGACTAAGTGCAGTGTGAAAGCAAACCGAACCAACTGAAAAACCCAGAATCGCACCGAGTCCACCGAACTATAGGTGTGAAAGCGATCCGAACTTAATACAGGAAGCACACCAAATAAACAGTGTATTGTGGGTAGAAGAGAAGTAGCTATAGCGCAAAACAATACTTTTAATACTGTCTCGGGGACTGACGTGGGCAGATGAGGAGGTAAAAGCCCTCTTTCAAATTTGGTCAGGTGACCAAATTACTCAGTTACTTGTGGTCACACACAAAAACACTGTAGTCTATAAATTGTTTAGCGAAAATATGAAGGCTATAGGGTTCAATCGCACGGCTGAACAGTGTCATGGAAAAGTAAAAAAACTACGACAACAATATATTAAAGTCTGTGACAGTTAAGTGAAGGTGAGTTTCCCTTTGACCTTTTCAATAAAATTCCATTGCTATGCAACACCCCGGCCATGTGACGTATGTTTACAGTGTTTGGTGCGTTTGACTAAGTGCAGTGTGAAAGCAAACCGAACCAACTGAAAAACCCAGAATCGCACCGAGTCCACCGAACTATAGGTGTGAAAGCGACCTATGACTTTGAACTGTGGTTTTTAACCCACTGCCCCATGGTGAAGTGTTGTGTATATATATATTATGTTGTAAAACTGTTTTGAGGTAGGGGGCACTAAAACTAATTATTTCCAAACGCCTAGCTAATAGCGTAACCAGAATAGCTATTATCTGCTGTCTGTACACCAGTGGAGGCTGGTGAACATTAATTGAGGAGGAGGGGATCATATTGATGTCTGGACCAGGGTAAATGGAATGGTATGTCACACAGTTTTTTTTATTTCAGACTCGGTTTAATGTGTTTAACTCCATTCCATTTACTGCGGTCCAGATACTAATGAAGTCATTCCCCTCAATTAATGTTCACCAGCCTTCACTGCAGTACACAAACACATCTGATTGGGTCGTTCAGAACATGATGTATTTACAGTTAATATTCCATAGACATATTTTAAAAAATGATTTAAGCATGTATGACTGAAGTGTGAGCTCCAGGTACATCTTGCTGAAATCAATGCAAAGTGAATGACTCAGATGTCAGATAGAGTTTTGGCATAGATGAGAGGTCAGGAATGAACGTCTCCACTCGCAGAAAATCATTTAAATACATGAATCAAGTTTGCCAGACAGCCCCTTGAAGATGAAAAAGAGTATTGTAACAATGTGCTCTGGACAGACAAGTCAAATGTGTTTGGCCAGAATGCCATATTTAATGTTTGTTAAAATCAAAACAATACATTTGAACAGAAGAATCTATACCAACTGTAAAGAAAGGAGGATTGGGGCTGTTTTGTTTGCCTGAATCTGGTCAGCCTTCCATCACTGACTCAACCCTGAATTCCACAGTGTATCAGAGAATGCTGAAGGAGAATGTGATGACATCTGTCAAAAAACATTTAACCTGAACATTGCTCTCACAACAGGGCATTGATCCAAAAAAATAAGAAAATCCTATAGAAATACAAAGGTGGGCGTGAAGTTGGTTGTACACTGAAAGTCCTTAAAACAGCTGAAGGATGTTGGTAAGGAATAGTGGGGGGGAATAATTCCAATTGATGCGATACACAATTAAAATAAATGCCAACATTAGGTTAATTCAGCCTGAGGTGGAAATGAAAAGCTCAGAGGTGCACCTATTTATAATGGGGAAATGTTTCCTGTTGGTTTCTCTTCACACTGTGTGTTCATGTGTAATAAAAATGTTTAATGGAGATGTTGGTGATAAAAGTGTCTCGACATGCTTGTAGATGGGACACCCCTGTCATGGTGGCTAGATCGTAATGGGGAAAAACAGACCTATTGGGGCGGGTCTGAACCTGCTGTCCAACAGTGTTCCTGCAGCCTGGAGGAAAACTGCATCGACATGAACTACTTCTGCAACTGTGATGCGGACACACACTCATGGTAAGCACTGGTTCAGCAGTGGAAAGCTATGCATGTATGGTATATGCTCTATGACTTGCACCGGTATATGCTCTATGACTAGCACCAGTGTATGCTCTATGACTAGCACCGGTGTGTGCTCTATGACTTGCACCGGTGTGTGCTCTATGACTTGCACAAATGGTGTTTGTGTTTTATTTCTGCTTTTTTGTCAATTTGCTTGGTTAAATAACGTATAATAAAACAAAAATATATGTTTTTCATTAAACAATGTTGTAAACTGAGGTATTAACTTTAAAATAAGCTAGACAATGATCTACAGGATGAATGACTCAGGATTGCTGTCCTACAAAGACCACCTTCCACTGACAGAAATTGTAATAGGAGACACCAGCAGAAGTGGCTCAGCGGCCGTGTACAGCGTCAGTTTCCTTCGCTGTAATGGGGACAGTAAGTTCATTCCCTGTTAAAGTCACTGAGTGCTAAATATAATCATAATTATTTTGTTCATACAGATTGTGCCACTATAATGACAGAAAAGTGGGGATGAGTGCTAGAGTTCTGTATTTTTGGAAGTGTAGTGGAGAAGTTGGGGTAATTGTCCCAGACTGCACATTTTGTATGTTCATCTGTACCTTCCTGTTATTGCAGGGTTTCTGTGGAATGCAGCCTCTTTCTATCAAGAGTCATCTTCCCTCTTTTTCCGCACCTTTGAGGCTGAGCTCAGCGCTGACATCTCCCTTTACTTCAAAACCACAGCCTCATCTGGTGTTCTGCTTGAGAATCTCGGGAACACAGACTTCATTACTCTGAAGCTGACCTGTAAGTTTCTCTTCCTGGATCTCAAATCCACCTCCTTCTACAAAATACCTCCTGGGCACTTGTCACCTCAAGTTTAAACCTTTTCTGATTCTAGATAATAGACTACTTGTACTTTTATTAGATAGCTCTGATACTGGTTTTGGTGGAGATAATACATTGGGGCCTGGAGCCATGGATGAACAGCAAAAGACAAATGGACAGGTTTTTGTAACTTCTGTCGTTACCGGTATTTCCTCTTTAGCTCCCTTGGCTGTAACCTTCATCTTTGACGTTGGGAATGGACCGGTGGTTCTAACAGTGAGCTCCCCGGTCCCCCTGAATGACAAGCAGTGGCACTATGTCAGGGCTGAACGCAACCGGAAGGAGGCTTCCCTGCAGGTGGACCAGCTGCCTCTACACACAGTGGAGGCCCCCTCTGAAGGACACTACCGCCTGCAGCTCAAAAACCAGCTGTTTGTAGGTAAGCTGAAGACCCAGGTTAGACAACACCAAACAAAACACTTAATTTGCTCAGATCACCTTATTCAACAAACCAGACCACACTTTCCTACAACTGTAGAAGAAAGCGTGCCCTCTACAACCTGAAAGGATCAGAAACCTTTTTGGTTACATAATATGTACACGTTAATACAACTGACAGAGGCTCTACTACAAGGACCATTAAAACAAAGCTATTTTTTTCCTGGAAATCCTGGAACCCTGGAGATTACGCATAGGCACATTTGGGCTTGGGTCTGTACCGGCACAGCCATTTAAGTCTGGCCCATTCATTTTAAGCAGCAGGTTTTGACATATATAATTTTAGATATTTGTTTTAAAGGACAATAGCTTATGTATACTGACTGGCCAACTGAACAGTTGTTAAACGTATGTGCGCATCCAGAGTACTGAACTTTGATAAACCTTGGATTATACAGTAGTCTATCTCGAGCAGTCAGGTCCATCACCTCGCCCGCTAGATGACAAGACCCCTTTAAGGCAAAAGGTTTTGGGAAAATCATTGACATTATGAAAGTGCATGAAAGCAGTTTGATTTCACCTTATGAGTTCTAAAATTCATTAAGACAAATAATCTCATAGCAATACATATGAGTGCATGAGACATAATTTCCTAATCAACTTCAATTTTTCCATGAAATAGTAATTCAGTGTGGCTCTCCCATGTTTAGTTTGGTTGGCCCTGCGTATGTGCAAAATTAACATGTTTTAATTTTTTTCTATGCATAAAAATGGTTTTATAAAGTCCCCTCTTGACACCTGGATAGTGTGACCTTAGTTTATGAATTATCATGACTCTGTATATATTTATCCTGTCATACGAATATGAATGTTTGTTATTAAGCTAGCCTAATTAAACACAAGGAAGCTAGCATCATCATTGACTTGCCTGGTTGGCACACAGTCACAAAAGTTTTTTTTTCACATTTGAAGTATCTGTTTTATAATGGTTGTACTTGTGCATAATATTGTTGTCAGTTGCACCTATTTCATGACACCTGCTCTCCTGTAATGTATAAATCAACAGTTAAAGCTGGTTGTTTCTGCAGAGATAACTAAATTTTTTATACAGAGAATGATATCACAACAGAAAACTTAATACAGATTCCCCAAATTTCATAGCAATAGTTCAAAATCACACCAATGGCTATAAGCCTTGGATTCAACATTGTTCCCCATTGGGTCACACTAGCTTTAGATTTACATACATTGCATTCCAGAGACATCCTGTATCCTGAGTTAACAGTGTCAGCCGCATTCTTAAAGAAGCAAATCTTAATTTACAGTGAAACAATTCTTCATAGTTGTATAAGTCATTGTCACAAATCCAGAATAACTTGGTCTATGCTGCATTTTCACATGGTCAATACCTCTTATGGAATACCAAACAATATAGAATAACATTTACGGAAACATAATAAAATTATTCTAGACATTTTAACGTATTTAGTAAATGATGATCTTGACTAAATGTTGACCATTGAACACATATTCTGTATTAATTATACAAGAACCTCTATGCAATATGTGGGTATCTTTTTATCATCATTGCTACATTATTTTATTGCATATTTCCTCAAAGAAAATTCTGCACAAGGTATACAACCTAATACACATTTAATTGATTACTACACTGTTAATTACTATGTCAAGAAAACAGTTCTATACTGCACTTCTAAAATGCACCAGCTACTGGCCCAACACAGGGATTTTCATGTTATTGATAGACATTAACCAAGCTTGTATTTAATGGTTTATAATTCTATCCAAGACATTCCCAGTGTTGCAAATGTTGATCACTGTGGGAAATTACAGATGTATAATCAATAATTCACATACAATGACACCTTTTCATTACTCATTACTTCAGTGTCCTAACAATGAATCCTTTGGCTTCTCCATAATAATTCATGTTTTGAATGATCAAAACACATGTACATTCCTGGGTGGTTTTGAATGAGAATAGATTGTCTGATGGCCATCCTGTCATGCTATTTATCCTGTTCATCATTTTTTTATGTGCAGAAGACACCCACAAAATGAAAACGTCTATACTATTGTCGGTGTCTGACCAGTTGTTCTGCAGTGCTGTAGGAAGTTGGTATGATATTTATGTTCTACCCAGTATTTGTTGTTTCTTTCATTACCTTTACATTTAGGCATAGGTGTTGTTGTCAAGGTCTTTAATATTGAGTGTATGGACTTAATTGAAAACTTAATGGTGGCCATTATAAGTTATGCCTTTAAACAGAACAATGAATGGAGCGATATGGAGAGGTGGGTAGTTTTGCTGTGAGAATGGATTTATTTTGAGAAAGGAAGAGGTTGGACACCTCGAAAGGTGTACAAGCACTGAGTAGCCACAGGGTAATATGTAATGTACAGTCATTATAGCTTTGGGTCCTTCCTGAAAACATATTAGCACTCCTGAGCTGATTAATAGGCCTATACTGTGTATAAAAATCTAGAAAAGTCTGCTGCCTCAGTGTTGACGATGGCAATTCACATATTCTTCGGAATATCGTGGAGAGTGATCAGATGAATTGCAGTCCCTCTTTGCCATGAAAATTTACTTAATCCCCCAAAAAAACATTTCCACTGCATTTAGCCCTGCCACAAAAGGACCAGCTGCCATCATGTCAGTGATTGTCTTGTTAATACAGGTGAGAGTGTTGATGAGGACAAGGCTGGAGATCACTCAGTCATGCTGATTGAGTTAAAATAACAGACTGGAAGCTTTAAAAGGAGGGTGGTACTTGAAATCATTGTTCTTCCTCTGTCAACCATGGTTACCTGCAAGAAAATGCATACCATCATAAAAAAAGGCTTCACAGGCAAAGATATTGCTGCTAGTAAGATTGCACCTAAATCAACCAATTATCAGATCATCAAGAACTTCAAGGAGAGAGGTCCAATTGTTATGAAAAAGGTGTGCCCAAGAAAGTCCAGCAAGTGCCAGGACCATTTTCTAAAGTTGATTCAGCTGCTGGATCGGGACACCACCAGTGCAGAGCTTGCTCAGGAATGGCAGCAGGCAGGTGTGAGTGCATCTACATGCACAGTGAGGCAAAGGATTTTGGAGGAAGGCCTGGTGTCAAGGGCAGCAAAGAAGCCACTTCTCTCCATGAAAAACATTGGGGACAGACTGATATTCTGCAAAAGTACTGGTACAGGGATTGTACTGCTGAGGACTGGGAAAATACATTTTCTCTGATGAATCCCCTTTCCGTTTGTTTGGGACATCCGGAAAACACCTTGTCCGGAGAAGACAAGGTGAGTGCTACCATCAGTGCTGTGTCATGCCAACAGTAAGGCATCTGAGACCAATCATGTGTGGATTTGCTTCTCAGCCAAGGGAGTGGGCTCACTCACAATTGTGCTTAAGAACACAGCCATGAATAAAGAATGGTACCCACACATCGCCAAGAGCAACTTCTCTCAACCATCCAATAACAGTTTGGTGACGACCAATGCCTTTTCCAGCATGATGGAGCACCTTGCCATAAGACAAAAGTGATAAATAAGTTAAAACATCGAAATGTTGGGTCTATGGCCAGGAAACTCCCAGACCTTAATCCTATTGAGAACTTGTGGTCATTCCTCAAGAGGCGGGTGGAAAAACAAAACCCACAAATTCTGACAAAATTCAAGCATTGATCACGCAAGAATGGGCTGCCATCAGTCAAGATGTGGCCCAGAAGTTAATTGACAGCATCTGGTCTTGATAAAGAAGGGTCAACACTGCAATTATTGCCTCTGCATAAACTTAATGTAATTGTCCATAAAAGCCTTTGACTCTTGTGGAATGCTTGTAATTATACTTCAGTATACCTTAGTAACTACTGACAAAGGTCTAAGAACACTGAAGCAGCAAACTTTGTGGAAACCAATACTTTTTTCATTCACAAAACAGTTTCCTAAACTTTTAAAGCATTTGTCTTTGTTTGACTTTGTTTGCGAACAGCTAGAATTAAATTTCAGAATCATTCCAGCTGAATCTAGGCAGGTGTTTGACTGATAAAGGCAACGGAAACTGTATGATGAGTAACATGAATTATACTACTTCCTTTCATAATAAATCCTACCCTTTAATTTTCACAGGCCAAATGAAAATATATGATAAATGCAGGGTATTAAGTTGAAAATATTGGAATGTCTAATACTGCTTACTGTATGTCACTGTATGACAGTGATTTCAATATGTACCTATGTTTCATTAAAAAAACTTGAGGAGTAGAAAAACATGAATATTAAAAAGTAAAATAATTGATAAAAGAAATACTATATAGTGCCTGCCGAATAAACAATTGGTTTACCTGGTGCTATAACCTTAGCAGGGTTGTGTTGGCATGGGGTTTTGGCAGCAAGGGCGAAGTCCAAAGAGGGAAATATGGCAGAGCGGGACTAGAGTGTAGGAACTTTATGATACAATAAAACAAGAAACATAAAACTACACACTGAGTGCTGAAATACAAAAGAAAAACTGGCACAAGGGCCCAGAAAACTAAACTGAAATAAGAACAGAGAACTAAAGACTAATACTGGAACTAATAAACAACTAGAACAGGCATTGGAGGAGAACACTGAATCAAACTCACAAAACAAGTAAGGAGTAGCGAGACCAGGGCGTTTTTTTTTTCTTTTTCAAAGACCAGTGGCCAAAATGGGTATTACAGCAGCCAACACTTAGACAAATGAACCTGATAAAAAAATATTTTTCTCTTGCCTTTCAGGGAAAGTAACAGAAGAAAAAAATTTTTTTTCAAAGACCAGTGGCCAAAATGGGTATTACAGCAGCCAACACTTAGACAAATGAACCTGATAAAAAAATATTTTTCTCTTGCCTTTCAGGGAAAGTAACAGTAGAAAAAAATTTTTTTTTCAAAGACCAGTAGCAAAAATGGGTATTACAGCAGCCAACACTTAGACAACTGAGCCTGAAAAAAAATATTTCTCTCTTGCCTTTCAGGGAAAGTAACAGATGAAAAATATATTTTTTTCAAAGGCCAGTGGCCAAAATGGGTATTACAGCAGCCAACACTTAGAAAAATTAGCCTGAAAAAAAAATATTTCTCTCTTGCCTTTCAGGGAAAGTAACAGAAGAAAAAAATTTTTTTTCAAAGACCAGTGGCCAAAATGGGTATTACAGCAGCCAACACTTAGACAAATTAACCTGATAAAAAAATATTTTTCTCTTGCCTTTCAGGGAAAGTAACAGTAGAAAAAAAAAAGAGGAGAACACTGAATCAAACTCACAAAACAAGTAAGGAGTAGCGAGACCAGGGCGTAATCATCAACTTGGACATGAGCATGCAGGATCACAGGAAACTGGAATTAGGAGCATAGAATTCACAATGACTGAACACTGACAGGACTGACTAAATACCGACTGAGTGACAACAGGTGTGGATGTTAATTATTTAGATAAATTAGTCCAGGTGTGTAAACTGAGTGAGTCCAAGGAATTAGAAACATAAGGGCATTTGATAGGAGTGTCCAGGTAGCAGAAAAACACACAAGGGAAACAAAAAACTCCAGTAACGCTACAGGTGGGGTAGGTCTTTTGATGTAATCCACTACAGTTACTATTTATCCATTACAATGCACAGTTAACATTTTTGTAATCAGATTACTTGTATGTTCCTCTCGAACCCTGATGGTTAGGCTCACTGGCAGAAACACCTCAGTACACCAGACAGGACTGTGTTATGTGGGGTGTGTGTAATGTGTAGACATCAAGTGCCTATGAAATTCAAGCACAATACGTCTACAAAGTAATAAATGAATGTGTTAGGTGTTAAATAATGTGTGTGCAATTGTAAGCTTTAGTAGTAAAATGTGTTCATCATTATTTAATGGTTTGAAGGCTTATATATATTAGGGCCCATCGACATTTTTGCAGGCCCACCCACCAACAAATCTCTGGCTACGCCTCTGCCTTGGATGTTACGAAAAAATTTAATCTATGGGAACAGCCTTTTTTCTGAGTGTAATAAACCTGAAATTAAAAATGTGTCAATAGAATATCAATTTGTCATCAGTATAGCTGTAACGTTCCCGATTCGCAGTCCTGCCTCCCGGAGCACTTCTAGGTCCAGCAATGCCCAACGTTCCGCTTCTCATGAACGCATCCCTCATCACCGCTCACAATCACCGGAATACTGATCAGCTGTGTCCAGTCCTATATAAACCTTTGCTTGTGGTATGCTCCCTGTGAGGTATTGTTAGTTATCTACGTACTGAGCATTCTACATCATATTAAGTATTCCTGGTTCTGATCATTG
>JACXGM010011177.1:0-25351 GCA_016801145.1 Umbra pygmaea | reverse complement strand
TGTGTGTGTGTGTGTGTGTGTGTGTGTGTGTGTGTGTGTGTGTGTGTGTGTGTGTGTAGACGGGGTTCCTGCATGGAGCCATGCTTCATATTTGTCAGTAATTAATCATTCTGTCGTCAACACTTTTCCCGGCCCGGTTGTTCCTGCCTGTGTTCCAAAGGACACTGTATTCTCTATGAAGGGCACTTTCTTCTCCCAGGCCTCTGGTCAAACAAAGTGCAATACAAAAGAAGCAGAGAGCCATTTGGAAGCCCAAGCCTGTTTTGGGGAGTAGATGTACATCTAGCCCCTGTATGATGGAGACTGTCATCTGTAGAGGGGTTTGAGCTACACTGTAAAAAGTCAATAGAAAAAAGGTTGTAAGGCAACCAGCTGCAACAGGAATGTGAGTTTGCCCAACAACAATTCTGTCTTATAAATCATGTTCAAATACAACATAATAAAAACTGCACATACATATATATGCAGTATATATTTTTTACAGTGGAGCTGCTGTGAAAACAACACTCTCACCCTCATTCTTACTACCAAAAGTCTTCAAGCCAGTCCAACATATTACGTAGTGTTTCAATTTTTTAAGTTGTGAACTTGTGTATGCTGATACTGTATTGTATGATTGTGTGTGTACGCTGGAGCAATGGGAGCAATGGGCATTCAAACACAGAGGCAACGAAAGAGAAATTAAATGAGAGGTTGAAGGAGGGAGCGGTTGAAAGATCCACACCAGCCTGCCGTCTCAATACGTTTGATGATGTAGGCCCTTCCACAGTGTTTTGCCTAAAAAGGACCTTTGCAGTGTGGTGTGTTTTGGTTAGTGGCATGGTATGTTTACGTTCCCCGCACATCTCCAGCGGTGAAACAACGGCAGGGTTGTGAGATATCCAGAGGTCAGACGTATCCTGCCGACAGCTGGCCTCTTGAGTTAACAAAACAACTGGAGGGAAATAGGGTACAAGAGAAAAGAAGAAGTAGAGCGAGGGAAGATACTGTATCTGTGGAGAAAGAGAGATAGGCAAAGCCAAAAGAGGGGAAGCCAGGCTATGAGTGAAACACAACACAGCGTTTAATGGCATGACACCTCCTGAAAAAATGTCCCATGCTGCATAGGATTCTTTGGCAACATCCCGAACCATATTTGTGGACTTGTCATGAGTTAGATAAACCACACGGGGATTGACCAGGAGGCAACATTGAGTCAAAACATTTCAGATGTCCTCTCTGGAGCCCTGACGAGGATATCAGTGGCTAAGGGAGTATTGTGACCCAATGACCTTTCCACAACCCCACATTCCTTGGAAACAAGCTCCTGGCATTAGTAAGGGGAAGAGGGATGAACAGGAAGTGAAAGGGGAAATCGGTTTGCTAGTTTAAGGGTTTGCGAGTTTCTACACCGGGGGGGTTCTAATGAAGGAAGGTAATATTTAGATGTCTAATTTGCCCAGAGTGTCTGGGATATCTTTATGACACAGGGAAAGAGAATTACTAATCAACAGAGAATGGAAAGACTTATTTTCTTATGCCTCACTGAAAATGTTCTAACTGACTGCATTGATAGAACATTGCCGCTCCATTGGCTAGCAGGTCCTGGTGTTCTGGACTGTATGATGACAGGTATGATGATTCCACCACACACCAGGGATTCAGTAATTATGCTGCCCCTTCTCCACCACACTGTCCTAAAGATGCAGTCTTTAAAAATGTTTTAAACCTCCCATTTTTGCCTAGATGTTTGACATCCGGTTTATATGTGCATAAACTCTCTGTCAAATCATTCTCATACCTCAGTTAGCCATCAGACTCCATGTTTAAGTCACGACATGATGCATGATATAGCACACAAATACACAACATACTATACAATTTTCAGGGACCCGTTTCAGCTCAATAGCACCACATTAACAACCTGTGGCAAAATTACATACTGCATCTTTAAGAGTCATGAAATGTATGACTATTTTTCAGATTTAGGTGTGTCAGGGTCAGACACACTACGTTGAGTATTTGGATGAAATGTCTCCTCCATCGCCACTCCTAAACTGAGCTGCATGCTGCCTCCTTCTGTTAACCCCTTGGTGACCTGAACTCAGTGCAGTAACAGAGCACTTAGAAAACTGTAGGTGAAACAAATGCAAATTTAAAAAAAAAATGTCCCAATCTATTCCAAACTTTTGTGCATTCACTGATGCCATAAATCTGGGAGTTATTCTGGGTGAGGGTAACAGCAAATATCGCTGCAGGATATATTTATGATTGACATAACCTGCAGGATGTTCTGAGATTCCCTAAAGTATTTTCACTCTATATAATTCACGGGTATTATGTAGTACACTCAGCATTCACATACATTCACTGCCTTTTTGGTGACATTTAATCCACCAAATAATAGACTAAAAATTACATGATATTGTTGTAGTTGTATAAATGACTACAGGATTTTCCTGACTATCTAAATTAATTATCTTCTACACTGTATTTACAACTATCTACAAATACCTACATTGAGAACTCATGTTAATTCAACTACTTTAATTTGAAATAGAGAGAGAGACATCCAACTTCACGCTTAAATCTGCCACATAAAAGAAAACATGGTATATTTTATTTAAAAACACATCTCCAGATCTCCACTGCTCTTGACCATGCCAGCATCCTAAAAGGTCCTGGGTAGCAGTAACTAGTCTAAGGATTCCCTGTAGGATGTACAGCCATATAGAGAGGGACAGAGGGATAACCAGAGAGGGAAAGAAGGAAGAATAGAGGGAGACAGAGGGATAGTGATATAGTGTGAGCGAGTGTCAGCCATTGAGAAAAGTATTAAGAGACAACGTTCCTTGTTTGGCCATCTAGGCTCTGTGCAATTGATGTTGGCAGCTCAGCATCTAGTACACTCACCTCACTGCATCTTGGATTTGACATGGAGAACGTGCAGCTGCTATACTCTTACTATGATCTATTTTTTAAATGCACTCCAGAGGTGATTTTAATTTCATTAAAGAAATACTGTAAATTAATCAATAACCGAACAGCATCAGTCATCGCTGATGAGCTCTAAGGCATGACTAATTGATTGATGGCTTGGTTTTGCATAGACGTCTTGCTGGGCTGTAACCTTGTGATGGTTTGAACAGTAGAGAGCATAACAAACTTCCTAATTAAGGTTTTCTGGCTGTGAAACTGCATTTGGTGTTCAGTACTACAGTTCAATGTGATACATCCATTCAGCCAAAACTGTAGTTCTACTCCTATCTAGATATGGTAAGAGACAATGGCACCTGGACATATATATGCTTTACAATTTACTAGTGGGACATTCGCTCTCGAAATAACCAACAGTGACAGGATGGCAAATGGAAAGAGACCACCTCCTTGGATCCTGTAGCAGCCACACAGTGTAGTGTTAGGTATAACACCATGCTGCCAGCAAATCAGAGGAGAAACTCAGCTATAAGGAAACACTACAGCTGGAGCCTGTGTCCCAAATGTCAATGAATACCCCCCCCAGGGCTCTGCTCAGATTTAGTGCACTATACAGTCGGTCGAGCAGCTCCATATCTCTGTAGTGAGACATGGCGTTCAGGGTTTTCATACTGCCATATAATGTCAGTGATCAGTTTATGTCAGATCATGTCAAATCCCCCTTTGCCAACAAAAGAGCCTGAGTTCTTCGGTAAATACAATGAACAAGGTGTCAGAACCATTTGACAGAACCATGCTTGTCTACACTGACCCTATGGCATCACGCAGTTGCTGTAAGTCGGATGGCAAGTTGTGCTTTCCAGGATGGCTTTCTACTGCCCAATACTATACTGTACATTATTGTTATGTGAATGTTTGTGGCCTGCCATTTAGCTTGGACAACTTGACATGCTCCATTGAACTTTCTCAGCAACAAGTTGTTTTCACCCCCACAGGACAGGTGCTGTGTGGGTTGTTATTCATTTGTCTAAACGCTTCTCGTTAAACCCTAGATCACGTCCCAAGTGAAGGCACAGTAGTGCAGTTGTTTCTGAGATACTGGAGCAGGGGGATGTCTGGCACTGACGATCATAGCATGCTCAAAGTCACTTAGGTCACTCTTTCAAACATTAACAGAATGCCTTGATGGCTGTCTGTCAGCTTTATATAGCAAACCATGGTCACTGGGTTCCATATGGGTCTGTTGGTTGAGTATGTCACTTGCAATGCTTGCGTTATGAGTTTTGAGTATTACAGGGGGCCAAGATAAAAACGTTTTAAAATGTATCGAAAGAGTGTCTGCTAAATTATTTTGATGTTAAATGAGGGCCCCCATGTGGCCAAGGTTCCATGCCTGGTTACGGCAATCAGACTGCGCATGGGGGCTCCATTAGGGGCGGCACAAAATTGGTGCAGTCCTGCGCAGAGTAGACTTAAGTAGTCGGACACAATTACATCAACACATTACTCCTGGACGCCTCCTTGTCTGCAGGTCAGTGATCTGGGAATTCAATCATGGTTGTATAGTTTGTAAATGTGTGATTTCCTCCCATATATGTACCGGCTAAATTCTTAGTCTTTAATGCAGATCTAAATGAGTCACAAAGACTGTATGTGTAGTGTTATTCATAACAGATACAAATTGAGGGAGAAGTGTAGTAAATATTGCATGGCACTGTCTGTAGCAGCAAACTGGGTGGTATATCAAAACAAAAACAAGCAGGTCTGAAAACTATTGAAGAATACTCAAAGGTATTTTGTCATCAAAATATGTCCAAATCTTTACTTAAACTGCTACCTTCATCGAACTGCTAGAGCACCCCCCCCCTCCTATATTTCAGTACAAACATCAATGTATCATGTAGGCAGCTTATTGACATCATAGCTCATGATAAAACCTGCTGATGGTACAACAAACAATAGGAAGTATACAGATATAAAGTATGCTTACCACTAGATTTAAAACAGGAATCTACTGAGGGGTAGTGGTGAAGAGACCTGTTCAGTCTACTGGGAGTCGCATCAGATTCTCAGCTCACAATACGCCTACGTGCCTCTGCGAGTGAGAGAGGTGAGGGTGACTGAGTTACTGGAAGAGCAGAAAAATTTTAAGTACAGTCATTATTCGACATTGTGTAGCTAATATACAATTTGGCCCTGATAAAGAGAGGGTCCGTTTGCAGGCGTGCACATATCCCAATTTCAAACCCCTTCACCTCTCTCAAGCTTCTCTCTCGGTACAAAACAATACAAATTAAACTGATGCGTAAATACTTAATGTAAAATAATGCACATTTCTCTCTTGTTTATTCTCCAGTTTTTAGTTTAAAAAGATTATCTGGTAAATAAAACCCAATTAGGTTGACTTTCGAGAGTGTGGATCAGCATGCATTTCCCCAGCTAGACTCTTTAATGCAGATCCGAATGAGTCACAAAGACTGTATGTGTATAGTTATTCATACCAGATGGAGATTGGGGTTAGGGTCTATAATGTGGTCATATAGAGGAGGGAACAGTGGTAGTCTTTAGGCTAGTCAGGCCCATTGAGAAACAGCAGTGACAGTTAGGGTATAAACACACACATATGCAGGCATGCATACACACACACACACACACACACACACACAGTACAGTGCTCTCTCTTTTTAATCGCAGCTTGCTTTCAGCCCCCAGTCAAAAACATTCCCATATGGCTTGTTGCTGCTGCATGAATTCAGAGAGATGGTATAAATACATAGCAGTATTTGCCGACCTCAGGGCTTGTGTTCTGCTGGTCTCTCTGAGGAGATTGGAGTGAGAAGTCTGAGAGAAGGAGGGGAAGGCTAGTACTGTATGGTTTTCTCTGCACTGGGAGCCTCCATTCAAAAACAAAATGAAGAAAGAAAGAAAGAAAGAAGGAGAGAACGCGTGAGAGCGCAGTAGAGAATCCATATGCTGGGGGGGAAACATCAAGGCACGTCCTTCCCATAAGCTCTCCCAGTGCAGTGGACCACCATCTCTACAGAGAACAAATAAACGTGACATCACTGAATTCTTAGAAAAAAAATGTTTTTAGGAAAGAAGTAAAAAAAATAATACCTACAACAATGTAACTACATAAAATACACATTGTATAGTTACATAATTATGTCACAATCTTCAGATAACACACTCTGTGTGTATACGTGTGTGTGAGGATATCCAATCAACAGCCAAGGAGAAGAATGTGTAGGAATGGGGGAGGGAGGGGTAATGGTTTTATTTTAAACAGACACTCATTAGGCCCTACTTTACAATAGGGGTTCATTAACTCCCCATTAGTTGTACTCATCACTAGGCATGCATTTAATCCCACAATACAACACTTAGAAATAATTTAATTATAGACTGCTGTAATTTTTATAAAAATATTTTTTATATATGAATTTAAAAGTCCTAGTTCATTTTTAAATGAAACCAAATGGTTATTTAAATAATGAGTAAAATGTTCTTCTTCCGCAGTACACATAACAGCTGGTTTACCAGAAAAACCCAAATCTGAAATAAACACTACCATAAATATGACTCTACTTTGTCACAGGTCTTACTTAAGGCCTTAACCCTGGACCATAACCTGACAAACAAAAGCAGATATAGGGCTTACAAGAAGCTGGCTACAGGGTAATGCAATTTTCCAAAGTATTATGTTAAAAGTTGTAAATGACCCATCATGCGCTATGGATAACTTAGTGTATTCGTTTAAACATTTCACTATTTCAATATGATAACAATGACAAATGTGATTGGAAATCGAATTTTCAAGAATGCGCGCAAGGAACAAACAAAAACGTTTAAATGTGTATACCTCAATTCACTTGCTTTGTAGCAAGCCTGCTCTGTAAAGAACGCCGACCAAACTCCACCCAGTTCGCTTCAGTCCAATCAATTACGAGACGTGAGAAAACAAATCGTTCAATTGGTGGAGAACGTGCGGTTTCAAGGCGCCCCTGAAAATACGCCTGTGTATTGAACTGTGGGTACCTAGAAACAGATTAAACTCAGGAGAGTGTGGAGAACCAATCCTGCAACTTGCAAGTTTCTCCAGCGAGACGGGTCCCTGTTCTAACGGTGAGGAAAGAATTAGTTTCCCGAGTAGCCCTTTTTGAATAGCGTTGCTTGATACTACAATTTCGAGTCGAGAAAACAAAAGTAAGAAGCCAAGTTATCCTCGAGCTGAACATCGACTGGGTTGTTGGGAAAAGTGAGATGGAAAAAATTACAGGATTTACAGACTTCAACTTTACAGAAGCCTAATGTGATCTAACAAGGACTTTTGGCAATCTGGAAGAAATTACGAATTCTCTGTTTAATTGATAGGCCTACATTTGTTTCCACAACGCTGAAGCAGGTCAGTAAAACAATCAAAATGTGTCTTTTGGAATTTCCCACGTTTTTAGTGGTTTGATTGGAATATTCAATCTTCCCAACAATCCTCCATTTTCTTCTAGAGTTCAATGAACATTGGAATAAGGAATGTGGAGAGATACCGAGGCCATTTGTCAAGTATTTAAATATGGGTTTTAATCTAGGCTAGTCTCTTTTTGTATCAATGGAGCAAACTCGGTAATTTCAACATAATTTGCAATTTTACATCGTTTTTCAGCTCCGGAGGAACATTCTTTGACACTTTTTTTCCTTCTGAACACAGGGGCTGCTATCATGGCGGTGAAGAGAACCTGGGAGTGGATTTGGATAACGGGGTTCGCGCTGGTTACTATGTCCCTTCTGCTGGAGCCGTGCACTGGTCAGTATCACGGCGAGAAGGGCATTTCTATACCAGAACACGGTTTTTGTCAGCCAATTTCCATTCCTCTGTGCACGGACATTG
Organism: Umbra pygmaea; assembly: GCA_016801145.1. NCBI lineage: Eukaryota > Metazoa > Chordata > Actinopteri > Esociformes > Umbridae > Umbra > Umbra pygmaea. The sequence goes on along the minus strand of JACXGM010011177.1, from coordinate 17,550 downwards.
CATATAATCAAACCATCATGCCGAATCTATTGGGACACACAAACCAAGAGGATGCGGGTCTGGAGGTCCATCAATTTTATCCGCTAGTAAAGGTCCAGTGTTCCATGGATCTCAAGTTTTTCCTGTGTTCCATGTACGCGCCCGTGTGTACCGTTTTGGAACAGGCCATCCCCCCATGCAGATCACTGTGCGAACGCGCACGACAGGGCTGCGAGGCGCTCATGAACAAGTTCGGGTTTCAGTGGCCAGAGAGACTCCGGTGCGAGAACTTCCCCGTGCACGGCGCCGGGGAGATCTGTGTGGGTCAAAACACGTCAGACACCGACATTCCTACCTCGGACCCACCTCCATTTCAGCCTGAACTTATGACCTTACCCCCTCACCTGGTCCGTTCAGCTGCCCAGCCATTCTCCTGTCCTCTTCAACTTCAGGTCCCAAGCTACCTCAACTACAAATTCATGGGTGTGAAAGACTGCGGTGCTCCGTGCGAGTCCACCAAGACCAATGGGCTAATGTATTTTCGTGAGGAAGAACTGAAATTTGGCAAACTCTGGGTGGGTATATGGTCTATCCTGTGTTGTGTGAGTACATTGTTCACCGTGCTGACGTACCTGGTAGACATGAGGAGGTTCCGCTACCCAGAGAGGCCAATCATCTTCCTCTCAGGCTGCTACTTTATGGTGGCAGTGGCCTACACAGCAGGTTTCTTCCTGGAGGACAAGGTCGTCTGCATAGACAAGTTTAAAGAGGAAGGTTACAAGACTGTGGCCCAAGGCACGAAGAAAGAAGGCTGCACCATCCTCTTCATGATTCTTTACTTCTTCGGCATGGCCAGCTCCATCTGGTGGGTTATCTTGTCCCTCACCTGGTTTCTGTCAGCAGGGATGAAGTGGGGTCACGAGGCCATTGAGGCTAACTCTCAGTACTTCCACCTAGCGGCCTGGGCGGTACCAGCGGTGAAGACTATCACTATTCTGGCCATGGGACAAGTGGATGGGGACCTGCTGACCGGGGTGTGCTACGTGGGGATCTACAATGTGGATTCACTACGGGGATTTGTCCTGGCCCCTCTGTTTGTTTACCTCTTCATTGGAACATCCTTCCTCCTTGCTGGCTTTGTGTCTCTGTTTCGGATCAGAACCATCATGAAACATGATGGAACCAAGACAGAGAAACTAGAGAAGCTGATGGTGAGAATAGGGGTTTTCAGCGTTCTGTACACAGTCCCTGCCACCATTGTCATCGCCTGCTACTTCTACGAGCAGGCCTTCCGTGACCAGTGGGAGAGGACCTGGCACATGCAGACATGTAAGCGGTTCGCAGTGCCTTGCCCGACCAACAACTTTGCCCCGATGAGCCCGGACTTCACAGTTTTTATGATCAAGTACCTGATGACCATGATTGTGGGGATCACATCCGGGTTCTGGATATGGTCCGGAAAAACATTACAGAGTTGGTGCAGGTTTTACAAGCGGCTCAGTAACAGCAACCAAGGAGAGACAACGGTATGAACTCTCAAAACAACATGCGTTGGAATAATACGTTTAGTTCATGGAACTTGACTGAGCGAATCCCAACTCATATGGGACATTTGAACTCTGGCAAAACTGCTTCTGCCTTTAAAGAGGTTCCCTTGACAGCCCAATGAGCCATTGACTGAGCCTTTTTTTTCGAAGGGGTTTGACATTTTTCAATGACTTCAGTAAACCCAATTTTTAAGATGCAAATGGAAAACATTTTATAATCTCATTTAAATGTGACTTTTAAACCACAATGTGCACAGTGATTTAACTGCAGCAACAAAGAAAGTATTTGTTTTGCCATGACCTTTACATTTTTCAAAAAGTTTGTCTTATTTTGTACTATGAAGTGACTTTGTAATCCAAAGAGAAGCAAGGATACAGGACTGTCTGACAGAAACCATGGTATCTTAAGAGTATCTGTGGTTAAGTTGAAAGGAACATTTCTTTTTTGGAATCACTGCATTTCATGTGTTTCTTCTCTACTACTTTTTATGTACTTTTTTATTTTCAATGTCTGGCTGATGTTACCGGTACTTTTAGATTAACTTGAAAGCCTCTCGGTACAACAATCGTCCTGGTACAAAGATGGCTAAAACAAATGCTGTTGGGTTGTATTATACTTATGTTTTTACCGGTAGGTCTGTGTCATGTGGAACCCTATTACTCATATAGTGCACTCTGTTTGACTTGAGGCCCATAGGCCCTGATTAAAATAGTGCACAAAATAAGGAATAGGGAGTCGTTTGGGAAACAACCTAGCTTTAATATTTTGCTATAAAATTAGCATGTTATAGGTCACATTTGTAAATATACACTTTTTTCCAAAAGAACATATGTATTTATAAGAATTATAATCTTGCTATTTCTACTTGATGTTTCTTAATGCAATATGGTGTGTTATCTGTACAGTTTCACAGAATAAAATGCTACAAATTTTTCTTCTGTCCCTTAGTCATTGCTGTTATTTATGAAGATTTGTTTGTGAAAATCAACGACAAATCCTTGAACAAGGCAACACGAAACCAGCACTGATTTGTATTTTCTACATTTATCACCAATTACCCTTACGTTCTGCACGCACAAAATTACCTTTTAATGGGGACATGTTCCCCTGTTATACTGAAGTTTGCTATTTACCATAGTTCTTTTTCTGTACCAATTCTACCCTCCAGGTGCCTCTTGTCAATTTGCATGACTGTGGAATGTTCCCTTCTTTGCCCCATGTGTCAGGTCAATATTATATCAGTAAGAGATAAAATAATCTTTATCTCTGAGGGAAAAACGGCTTGGAAGGGGGTGAAAAGAAGCAGTGTGAGAGGATTTGCCCCCTACAGCTTTTACCAACAGCAACATCTCAACGAGGGTCTTTCGTGGTGTAATGTGAGATCCATTCTCTTTAGCTGCTCGTCTCCTGGTTTTTGAGTTCAGTTCTCCCCTTTTGTTTTGGTTTTGTCATAGATAGGGTGGAATGTAACGTAAATATTACTTGGACAACCATTGTGTTGTTCACTTAGAGGAGTGTCTGGAAGCCCACACCTCATAAACCACCTGATCTGACATTATATGCTTTTGCGCTACAAGCAGACAGGGTTTGTTGTAATACAAATAATGTAAAAACGTACATATTAATGTCATGGTCTAACATAGTAAAATGTTTCCAGAGAGATCAACTAATATGATAATGCCATCTCCAATAAAAAACAGTTCAATGTTACTTGATTTAAAGTCAACTGAGTTTGTTTGCATGTTAACCTAAAAGACATGATGCCAACCTATATTTATCCGCTGCTGCGTTTCTCTGATTTTTTATGGTGAGGTAATGGCTATACTTTTGGGTGGGACAGGATCCACTAATGTAATGAACTTTCAGTGTTCTGCAAGCACAACAGTAACAGTCTGTCCAGGATACGTGTAACTGAGTTGATATACTGTATATATTACTGAGACATGTTCACACACCCAACCCCTCCCCCAGCTGGCTCACATCTGGTAGTGTTTTACCACTTTGAGGTATCCCAGGCTTGGAAACCTGATCTCCTTCAGGCAGTCTTAACCCAGAACCTGGACCCTGGAGACCACAGACACACACACAGACACACACTGTTTACTGACCTGGTCCTGAGTCTGTCCTCTCTGGGATGTATCTTCCTCTTTTCATTCCCTCCGTCTGCACTCTGTTCTATTTCTTTTATCCTGTCACTGGTCAATGAATCTGCATTTCCTTCCTTCTGCTGCGCTCCCCCCAGCCCCCCACCCCACATACACACCTTATCCACCCTACCCTGGGCCTCCCTGAAATCAGACGCTTTTCAAATAAATATTCTCTCTGCACCGCCATGTATGCTTCAGGAACCTCCGTCCAGACAGTTGTATGCTGGCCTTTGTTTCCTCCTCAGTTTTAACATTTGTTAAATGGTAACGGGTGGCACTTTCATTGAAGCATTGCTGTTGTAAAACTGATAATACCCTGCCCAACATTCATATGCTTGGTTTATCACTACTTTTAACACTTAAATATAACCTTTATGGTTAACAGTATGGCCAATCCCATACATGTACACAAGTACATCAGGGATCTCAGATCCAAAATGTTTTTTTTCTTTCTTTCTACCTGGTAGGTAATTGCTCTCACCTGGTGTCCCAGGTCTGAACCAGTACATGACTAGAATAAGATGAGATGAAAAACAGAAGTGTTCTGTCCCTCCAGGACTGGAGTGAAATAGCTCTGCTGTACATGGTCAAAGTTGTTTTCATAGTTTCATGGAATGTGAGGTGTCAAATGAATACGATCTTAAATGTCACAAGAGCTCCCTCTGGTGGAAGGCAACCTGCAGTTCAGCTGCATAAAAGTCTTCTAGTGTACACACATCTAAAAACTATCAGACTGGAGATTTATTTTATTCAACGTTTTATTCAAAAACAAAAAAGAAAAATTAGCATCCTATAGCTTCAAACCACCCGGATCAATATCTCAATTAAAGGGGACCATTTGTTTCATTGACAACAAAATTGTATGTGTGGATTCTGTCGTGGTTCAAAACTGCAAGACATTCTACCTTGGAATACACTAACAAGGAACTAGCATTTAGGTTCAGAGAGGCCAAAGATTACACAAAGTAAAGCTGTAATGTTGAAAGGAATGACTTCAACATTATCATTCAAATATTTAACTGAAAACAACCATTTAGAATATAGACAAGAAACAGTACACACTATTTGATACAAAATATACACATTTTTCACATTCATCAATATCATTAAAACGTTTAATGTTTTAAATAGGATCAGACCAGAAACTTAAACTGTTGGGTTGTTTTAACTGTTTGAACACAATGCTTTAGCGGTTATAGAAAATATTTGCCAATCTTGTGTTTAAGAAGCATGTGTAGCAGAGTTAAAAGAAGGTGAACCAATCTGGTTTACTGGAAAGCAAAGACTGTCAGATTCTGAAAGACCCCAGAATAGAAATGTGGGATGAAGAGGTGGTGAATTTATGAAACCTTTACCTGTAGAGGAAATGAGCAACATAAAACTGCTAAGAGTCTACATCAGGCAGATTTAAACAGAAACAACTTAAAACTTCAATACGGGACAATCGGCTATGTCGTTATACGCATCACAGCGTTGGCCTGTTTTGCAAGGGAGGGTGAGTAAAGAATTGTGTAAAAATGACCTATGAAGGACTGGGTAGTTTAACTGAAGCTGTCCACTTTCCTGTTGTTTTTGGAAGCCCTGATACAATCTGTGTGATCCAGATGGTTTGAAACACAAAAGCAAAGTACATAAGAAATCAAATTATTAAAAGAGAAAGAAAACATAGCAAGTCTAATTATTCCAACGCCCACCGGTCTGTTCCTGATACACTTCAATGACATCCTCGTCTTCCATTCCAAGCTGAAGAGGGAGACACAAAGTGAAAAGATTGTGAGAGAAAGGCTTCCTGCAAGCATGATGACATTTAAACAACATTGCCTGGCATCCAGAGAAGAGAGATCGGTTGGATTACCTCTTTGGGGGTTTGGTTGTCTGAGATTCTCTGTCCTTCGAAGAGAAACCTTAGAGAGTTCATGGGTACGCCCTATAGGAAAACAAAAATGGCTGCTTCAGATACAGGGAACAAAAAATGAATTCTACCCTACATTCGGAATTCTGACCACTAATGTCAGAATTGGCTAGCACAGAGACACCACTTGTCTTCATAACAAATCTTGGCTGGTGACTCTACCTGTCTTTGACTGTAAGATTCCTTTAGCTTCTTTAGATGTGTCGTCATCTTCACTTTGAAGTGAATTTCACTGTTGTCCTGAAAGTGAAGATGGAATTTAGTCATTAAATACATTTTATTTTTATTGCAATTACAACAAAGAGAACGCACAACAGCTTTTTCTATTCCCCCCCACCCCAGATAGCCCAACAACGCCGACCATCTCCCCTTCCCTCTCCTCCAACCAGCACACCTCGACTTCCCTCCTGATCCCCCCCAATGCGCATCCCTTCCCACACCCAATCCTCAATTCCATCCACAGACAAACAGAAACACACAACATAACGTGTCAGAAACAAGAAATTAAAATAAGTGAATAACTACAGTGATCAGCCATAACATGACAGGTGAAGTGAATAACACTCATAATCTTGTTATCATGTTACATGTCACTGGGTGGGATATATTAGGCAGCAAGTGAAAATGCAGGAAAAATGGTAAGCATAAATATTTGAGTGACTTTGACAAGGGCCAAATTGTGATGGCTAGACGACTGGGTTGGAGCATCTCCAAAACTTCAGCTCTTGTGGGGTGTTCCCGGTCTGTAGAGGTCAGTAACTTTCAAAAGTGGTCCAAGGCAGGAAAAGCAGTGAACTTTTGATGGGGTTATGGGCAGCCAAGGCTCCTTGATGCACGCGGGGAGCGAAAGCTGGCCTGTGTGGTCTGATCCAACAGACGAGCTACTGTAGCTCAAATTGCTGAAAAGGTTAATTCTGAAAGAAAGGTGTCATAGTGAATCGCAGTTTGTTGCAGATGGGGCTGCATACCCAAAGACCAGTCAGGGGGCCCATGCTGACCCCTGTCCACCACCAAAAGCGCCTACAATGGGCACATGAGCATCAGAACTGGAACACGGAGCAATTAAAGAAGGTCGCCTAGTTGGATAATTCACGTTTTCTTTTACAGCACGTGGATGGCTGGGTGCGTGTGCGTTGCATACCTGGGGAACACATAGCACCAAGATGCACTGAGGGAAAAAGGTAAGCCGGCAAAGGGCAGTGTGATACTCTCTGCAATGTTCTGCTGGTAAACCTTGGGTCCTGCCATTCATGTGGATGTTACTTTGACACGTACCACCTACCTAAACATTGTTGCAGACCATGTACACCAGTGGTTCTCAAACCTCTCCTGGGGGACCCCCAGCCATGCCATATATTAGATGTATCCCAGAGATAGCACACCTGAATCAACTTGTCAACTAATCATCAAGCCCTTAAGCCTGCAGTATACTCACCATTCCTGACCTGGCCCGCGCCAAAGTGACGTAGATTTTGCTGGTGTGCGAGGATTTAGAGCGCGCGAGCCGAGAGCGCACACCACTCTTTTTTTTCAGCGGCGCGTGACAAATCGGAAACAGGAAGCATGGACGAGTTCAAGGGCACAGTAAACGATTCATAATAACACAGTTAATGGTTCATAATAAATCTGTAAATGGTTCATAACAACACAGTTAAGATAATCTTAGCCACTGTTGACATTAACGTCAACACTGCTGCCAGTTCTGCAATCGTTTACCTTGCTCTTCTTGTAGTCCGTAGAAATATCAAAGTAGGTAGGCTCTCCTCAGTTGCGACACCTCTGTTCAAGAGAAGACTGCAACTAGTGTCTTGAACACCACGCGCAAGTATAAATAGTTATGGCGCTCCCATGACATTGTCGCGCGTGAGGTCGGAAAGCTGTATACTGCAGGCTTTACTTGCTTGAATCAGGTGAGCTAGTTCAGAGCTACATCTAATATATGGCATGGCTGGGGGTCCCCCAGGAGAGGTCTGTACAACCACTGATGTACACCCTTTCATGAAAACGGTATTCACTAACGGCATTGGCATCTTTCAGCAGGAAAAAAACAAAAATGCCACAAAGCAAAAATGTTTCAGGAATGGTTTAAGGAACAAAACAACAAGTTCAAGCCTTCAAATTTCCCAGATCTCAATCCAATCGAGCATTTGTGGGATGTGCTGGACAAACAAGTCCGATCCATGGAGGACCCACCTCACAACTTCTGTTGCTAACGTCTTGGTGCCAGATACCACAGCACACTTTCAGAGGTCTAGTCGAGGCCATGCATTGATGGTCAAGGTTGTTTTGGTTTCAAAAGGGGATCTACACAATATTAGGCAGGTGGGTTATATTGTTATGGCAGGTCGGTGTAGGTAAGTTAATCTGGAGGCCCGAAAACAAACAAGGACATGACAAACAAAAACTAAACAAACAAATAATCATAAAAGTCTAAATAATTTTTTTAAATTGTTTGTCAATTGTACTGGCATGTCAGAAGACAGCCCCTGCAAACTTAAAACAAAAAATAAAAGTCTGCCATTTATCCACAAGCCCAGAATATGATCCCCTACGACAGTGGTCTCCAACGCTGGTCCTGGAGCGCTACTATCCTGTAGTTTTCACTCCAAGTGCACAAAATGTAGCCTCATTCAGCTTATCAACCAGCTAATCATTACAATCAGGTGTGCTAAATCATTACAATCAGGGCAGTAGCTCTCCAGGATCAGGGTTGGAGATGCCTTCTCTAAGGGAATACTTGATTTTGTCAAGTTGCACGGAAGACATAACGTAGTAAAAAACTCGTACAAATCAATTTTCATAAATATCATGGAAGGTATTGTCAACAAGGGATGGAGCACAGATGTGGTTGTTATCAATAGGGCACATAATGGATATAAAAGGATAACTTAAAATGATGACAGAACTGGTACCACTGGTAGTTTTGACAGTACTAAAGGATTGCCAGTATAGTGAAAAGGTGACATTGGGGAGAGTAGAGCACAGTTATGCAGAGAGAGATGTAGAAGTGGCACCAAGGTGTATCTGGAGAATGCAACCAGGTGAGTTTGAATCCAGCCCTCAATAGGTTTGTGATTGTGGGTTGACTGCTGTTATGTAATTTTGTTATCAACAAATTAAACAACATACAGTAAAGATTTTATGTTTCGTTCATCAAGACCCGATGTATGACTGAAGTGTTCCCTATTTTTTTTGAGCAGGTTATAGGGAAGGAGAAAATGAAATCATCCACTCAATATTTGAACTCCACTTTTTCTTACCTGGCCAATCACCTTCAGTTTAATGTACTCGCCATCCTTCTTCTCACCTCCATCTCCACTTGAGGGTTTTGTCTCCTGGAATATAAATAAAGTAGAAAAATGTTGACCCTGGAAGAAATATGTTCCATTGGCCTCTACGACGCTACTGTACATCATCAGCATAGGCAGTCAGCCAATTGCAATTTCAGTCTGCATCCTCTCCAAACTACCACACAGTTAAATCACTAAGTGTTCCACCAAATAGAGAGGTGTGACGGACTGTTCTGTACAGTACAGTCTCGCAAAACTAAAACCTACGGCTACAGTGTTTATACGCAGTAGCACAATTTTCAATGTAGCAGCACGCTAGCATAGCTTATAGCAATCACTATACTCGGCCCACATTATAGCGGCTAGCTTGCTAGCCAGCACAGCTGAACTAGTCTTCCGTCTCCAATCTATTTAGAGACAAGCAAGAGAGTAGATAAACCGTGCTCCTTACCGTGTCTGACATGTTATGTTACTAAATGTGTTGTTGATTTTATTCCACAAAACCTTTATTTGAAAATGTAAACACTGTCTCGAGATCCCTAGTGTTTAGTGAAGCAGGTACCATGAATACAATTGACCAGGAAGTGAATAGTTGAGTTTCAGAATAAGAGTGTGTTGACTTTGTGCTTAAATTAATGGATGACTTTCAAAATAGAGGTTTAATAATAAATATTTAATGAAACTATATAGCGCTTTTCAAGGCAACTAAAGCGCTTTTACATATTGAGGGGGAAAGCCCACTTTATTCAAAACCAATGTGTATCACCCACTTGTGTTATGTACTGCAGCCATTTTGCGCCAGAACACTCACCACACATCAGCTATTAGGTGGAGGTGTGAATAGTTGTATATGCCAATTAGGAAGGAGGGGGATTATTAGGTAGCCATGATTGAAATGAGGCTTGGTTAGGAATTTGGCCATGACACCGGGGAGCTTTAATGACCACAGACCAAAAGATGGCACCCTACACAGGGCAGATGTCCCCATCACTACCCTGGGGAATTGGGAATGATCTTTAGACCAGAGAGAAGAGTTCCCTCTACTGGCCCTCCAACACCACTTCCAGCAGCATATACCTCAACAGTCCCGCCCAGAGCCGACTCTAGAAGTAAGAATACAATACATTTTTTCCATTGACAATTGAAGTATAAGCCATAAAATCATAACCGTCGATGGTAGACTTAAAACCAGCTACGACGTGAGTAAGTGATTGTATATGTTCATATAGACGCCAAAGGTTAATGGGGCACCAACCTTGTTTTGAGATAAATGTATTTTATTCGTGATGTCTTGGATAAGTACTTCATTACCCACAATCCTGAACAATCCCACAGTGATGCCTCTGATTGGCGGAACTCATGTAACTGTTTGTTTAAACCCTAAACCCCGCCCTGCGAAAGTGCTTTAGTCTTTGCTGCTGTACTGTGTAGGCTACACTGTCACTGGTAGGCTACTGTAACCTTACTGTCTACTGTACGATCTTTAGTAAAAAATAAGAAAAACCTGTGTTGCGTTTATGCACGGTAGATTTATCAGTGCAATCATGATCTCCTTGGCTGCCATGATGGCTTTTTTCAAGGACGAGAACAAGAGTGTCCAAACGGGTGAAAACCACTTTAAATCGGGTCATGTTATTGAATGTAGTGTGTCTGAGGGTCAGCTTGTGGGTTTTGTAAGGGCCAGCATGAGGGAAAAGACCTACAAAGTTGTGGTGAGTTTTGCAGGGAGGTTGGTAACGTTAGTTAACATTATCCGTTCACTTTAGCTAGGCTACTGTAGCCTTCCAACTGTATGAGTCATATCAATCATTTTATCATTCCACTGTCAAAACGAAGCACTGCACCATGTTGCTAACATTAACGTTAAACGCTTTCACACACAATATGAAATACACAATGATAAATATAAAATTCAATACACAATACCTATACAAAACACAATTATTTACACATGTACTACTGAAAGAACTGCTATTAACAGTACATTCACTATGTTTGGAGGAAAAAGTATGCAAGGCTGTCATCAGAGTGGAAGTTGTTCAAGAGGCTCTTTCGCGGTGTGTCTTCGACCAATTACAGTATATAAAATGGAAGAAGCAACTCCTTACATTTCGACAGAGACCAAGAGAAGTCAATTAGAAGTACTTTTCCGGAGATGCCTGAGCGTACTGCGCAGCCTCAAGCCTCAAACGTAGATGTGACGTGAGCAACCTGTCTGAAAGTTGTAATTCTTATCGTAACTGTGCCAAGAGAAATCTGAATAATTCCGAATCTTGCAGAGGAAGGAGAGCGTGAGTAGGGGATGTCCATGAGTGTAGGAACAGGAGCATCTTTTGGTAATTCTGATTAATTAATAATTTGTCATTTTGACTGTATGCCTCCACGTCCCCCTGATTGCCTGTGAGCTTCTTATGACTCTATGGTAATTTCTCTTCTGTGTGACAGACAGTCGTGTGGTTATGACGATTACTAGCATACAGTACAAGGATAGGCATCATTTCTCTGTGTATTGAAGTACTAAGGTTCAAGGGTTGGAATCAGGGTTGAAAGTTAGCACCATTTACCAGCCAAATGCTGGTAAAAAATGCAGATGGCTGGTAGATTTGCTTCACTCACCAGCCAAAAAAACAATAGTAATTTATTAGTGGTTGGTAAAATGTGAACATTCACTAGCCGTTTGGGTTAATTTTGAACCCTGGTTGGAATATGACCAATAAGATCAATATCGTGGAACTCCGCCCCATAGGGGGAGCTCTACTCTAGTAGTTTAACTTCCCTGCGAAGCAGGGCATATCTGAAAACCTTGAATTACTGTCAGTGACCAATGGGGTGACAGCGCAACCCTTATATAACCAATGGGGGCATGAACACGCACAGGCCGCTCTCGTGCCTAATCCCAGCTGCCCTGTGTGCGCAGCCTTGCATCTATGATCCGGGGCCGATTCGAGGCATTTTTCCTTGATGCCACTCCAGTGGAGGAGACCGTAGACATCCTCTTGGTCAACGCCCCGGAGGTACCAGCCTCCACTCCCTTTGAAGTTCTGATGGAATTTTCGCTGGGAGCACAGGAACGTTTGGCAGGTGGCGTTCCGGTGGAACCTCTCCTTCCGCCTCGGATGAGGACAACGACGAGGATGTCTCCTCAGATGTCGAGGAAGCTGGGACAGGATCTGTGCCTGTGGTGTCCAAACCCTCCCTCCCCTCTCTCTGTTGTGACTTCCATGCCATCATGAGGAAGGCAGCGGCCAGGCTGACATTCTGTAACCTCCTGCGGTGCAGGTGGGGGTAGCAAAATCCTGGGGAAACATCATTTACACACAGCCTGCCCTGAAGAAGGAGCCCCCTCCCCCACCCATGGTCTCCCTGGCAGACATTGTTGAGAGCTCCTGGCCTGCCCCCTACCAGACGGCTGCAACTGTGAAGGGGTACATGTGCTTTACTGCAGTAGCAGGGAGAGAGGACGCCGTAAAGAGAGGTATACCACATCTGGACCAGCCTCTAGCCACGCACCTGGCGAGTGGCACATCGGCCTGGGCAGTGGATAAGAAGCCCATTCTGCCAGAGTCCAAGGACAGACTGACAGCTTCCCTGTCGGAGAAGGCCTACTAGCTAGCAACGCAATCCGTGTGAGCCTCATCGAATGTTTCTGTGCTAGCAGCCTCTCTGGCCTCTCTCTCCCTTAACTGGGCCTCTCTCACTCCAGCGGAGATTGAGGAGGTGGGCAAAGCCTCGGCCACCATCTTACAGTTGGCACAGGCCTCTGCAATTTGTGCAGAGAGGTCCATGGTGACTTTGGTGGTGGTCCACCGTCACCTGTGTTTGGAGGGGTACTGCCCTGAAGGACCCGCAAAAGCTCCCGCTGTTAAATGCTTCCGTTGAGCACAATGCCCTTTTTGGGAGTTCTGTGACGGATGCGACCGAGAGAGCAGCAAAGAAGGAGCAGGACAGGAAGCTCCTCCAGTCGAGCCAGCCAACAGACACCTAGGGCTTCGTCTTCCTCTTCTCACCGCCAGACCAGCAGGGGACACAGAGCCCCCCCTCGCCAGGAGAGGGGAGAAGTCGAGATTGAGAACATTTTCTCCTCACCATCTTTCCCCCTCGTCGGAGCAGAGAGACGCCGCACAGCCCCAACACCAGTTGGGACAGCAGCAGCGTCAGAGGACAACTTCCATGCTGCCACGCAACAAAAAGAGGAAGATCTGACATGAGTTGGAGGGGTCTCCAAGCGGGGTCTTCTCCAACCTCAGGTTGGTTAGAGTCAAAAATAATGTTTCGGAACCTTATCTCTTGTCCCAGCCTCCTTTGTCTATGTTAAGCATAGTGCCATGTATTCCCACGGACCCTTGGTGCTGACTCCCAACTGACTGTGGTGAAAATGGGTCTCAGCAGAGAGCGGGCTCCCCCCTCTTGCGCTACCATTTCCACCTCTCGGAGTAGCGTCCCTAATAAAATTAGTATACATGACCTCATTAATAAAGAGTCTAAGACGCAACCTTTTCCAATGTTCTAAGGTTTTGGCGGCGTTGCGCTCTGACCATGATTATTGTCAGCCTAGTTTTATTTCTCCCCCTTACGTGGTAAGAGACTCATCATTACAAGCTACCACATTAGGAGAAGCTAGCTTCCCTTATGTGGGGGTGGAGGAGGGGTCACTGAACCCACCTGAGCAGGATCTAGTAGATCGACTCCCAGATCAACCCAACTTTTCAGATGGGCTCCCCTTGGGCTCTACCCCTACAGAGCAGGTTGAGGGGAGCGGCGGTATTATCATGCAAGATATGCAAGGGGGAGCACCGCACAAAGAGCTGCACAGAGGATTGGAGGTGCAACCTCTGCGGGGGAGAGGGACACGTTTTTGCAGACTGCCCAACTTCATATGCCAACAGGACTCGCCCCCAAAGAGAGGCACCTCCGGACCACAGAGGAAGAGCACCACCTGAAGAACCAGCACCTGCACCAGCACCTGCACCAGCACCAACACCTACACCAGCAGCGACAACGGCACTGGCAAAAACAGCAGCAATAACACCAGAAGCAACACCAGAGGGAGCACCAGCACCAACACCAGAACTGGCACCAGCAGGAACACCAAGACAAGTCCCAAAATCAGCACAGAGACCAGCAACACCACCAAAGCCAGCCCCAGCACCAGAAACAGCCCTGACACCCAGACCAGCAACGAGACCAGATCCAGAAACTACACCAGCACGAGAATCATCCAAAAGGTTAGACCCAGTACTACACCCACCAACAGACCCGGAACAAACACAAGCACCAGAACCATCACCAGAGAGAGACATTTGCACACCAGACCATGTACCACCCTTACATCACCCACCCAGCCTGGGTCCCCCAGTCTTGCCCCTGTCCTCACCTCCAATAGACGACTCGGATTCATCCCAAACCACAGACCAGGATTATGACCAACATCCACAGCTACATACAATAAAAGATGAGGAAGAGGAGTCAGACATTTCACTAACTACAGACAAACAGAAGAAACGGAAAATAAAAACAAACATAACAATAAGCAAAAAAATAAACTTAAATACATCACCACCAAACCAGGACCCCATTTCCACCCAGCCAACTACAACCCCTAGCACACCCCACATCCCAGTCAGCACCGCACCTGTATATAGAAGGAAATAAATTATTCACTATTGTCACAAAGGGGTGAAAGGTATGTATATATGTACATAAGGTTTTTTATTAAAATGTTATATGTGTAATTAATATAAAATGAAAAATGACTAAACATACTTGTTTTGAAAATGCATGTAAAAAAGGTAAAAGTAAAAATGTAAAAACCAAATAAAAACAACTTGAGGGGAGCGGCGGCAGGAGTCTTTCTGTCATTCTATCAATTCCTTTCGGTGAAGCAGAAAGAAGCCTCCCCGCTCTCTCTATATTATGCGAGATGGAAAACAAGGTGCTTTGTGCCCAAATGGCTGCTCACATCACTAATGAGGGGCCACTCATTTCAGTTCTGCTGCCCCCTTCCCGTTTTTCAGGGAATCAGGGAAATCCAAGTGGCGTCACCTGCTCAGAGACGTTGCTAGGAGCGGGACAGACAGGTGTCACTCATACGGGCACTCAGACACTGCAAACCTACTCCTAAAATTAATGTCAGTGGCACATGTAGTAGCGCATTGGGCCTGTTACACATGCGAAAGATACAGCGATGGTTCATTGGACTCAAGCTCGACCCAGTAAGTCAACACTATCATCGTATTACTATTCCAACATCGCTTCAACAAGAGCTGGCTTTTTGGAAAGATACAGACAGGCTGAGTATGGGAGCCCCTCTAGGCAGAGTGACATCTCACCTGTCTGTATTCACAGACGCCTCCCTATCGGGATGGGGGGACATGTCAGACAAGCGCTGTGATGGGGAGGTGGCCCTCTGACGAGGAACAATAAATCGCTTGGAAATCAGAGCGGTACTGTTAGTCCTACGGCCCTTGTCCTCTCTGGTAGAGGGCCAGGATGTTTGAGTGTGGTCAGACAATCAAACAACAGTGGTTTACAAACAAACAGGGAGGGGTAAGATCCCCCTCTATGCACAGACTGGCGGTAGAATGTTCGGTTTCTCATCCCATATTCCAGAAAGACTGAATGTGGGCGCAGACATGTCGAGAGGAGGGCCACAGAGGGATGAGTGGTCCCTCCACCATAAACAACATTTGGGACAGGTTCGGCAGGGCGCAGGTGGACCTGTTTGCCTCCAAGGAGAACGCACAGGGACCGTTATGGTTCTCCCTAAGACCTTTCGGACAATCCACCTGACTCCTGGTCGGGCGCTACTCTATGGCTGCCCTGCTGCCTCTCGCGATTGGCACTTGTTTGTTTGTTCGTTATCGTGAGTGTTATTGTTTGCATGAATGGATGCGCCTAATCCTGCAATGCACTATAAGCAACCACGGACTTGGCTTATTGGTGTACGATTGGACTGCTTATACTGATCTTAAAACACTGCGTCACCCATGGACTCTGTCATGACCATGTAATTGGTATGGCGGGTGGAATCCAATATAGCAGAGCATTCCTTCTACTGATACGCGATCGTTTATCAACGGATCATGCAGCCATAGTATCTAACTCCATACCGTACCATCTAAGGACCTAGCCAAAGAAATGGACTACTCAGAATAAGCACAAACAAGGATCAAAAGGGGGCACCCGGCGAAGACTGAGGAGACTGAAAAACAAACTGTCTCTGCCCGTCACTCTGCTCATTAACACCCAGTCCCTAAAAACGAAAACCGACGAGCTGACTGCAAATATCCGCCACCTGCACGAATACCGGAACGCCTGTGTCATTGCTATCACAGAGACATGGTTGGACAATAACATCACGTCCACTGAGGTGGGACCCCTCGGCTTGTCTGTGTTCAGGACTGACCGTGACCCTATTGGAAGCATATTGGAAGCAGGATGACATAGCCAAAAGGGACATACAAAGACAGATTAAGAGACAAATACAGCTGGATAAATTCAGTTACAGACAGAAGATTGAGGCAACCCTGGTGTCAGGCAACTCCCGTGAGGCATGGCAGGGGATTAAGACCATGACCAGTGTCCCACACAAGGGAAGAGGGAAACTTTCCTTGATCATGCCTGGAGGTGAGCAACTGGAAAAGTCAAACCAGCTAAACAGCTTCTTCTGTCACTTTGACAACAGCAGCGATGGTGGGGCTGGCATTGTGCTGCCCCCTCCACCCCCTGCATCGGTCCTAAAAATCAGACAATCAGATGTCTTCCACCTTTTTAGTCGTCTTAATCCATGGAAAAGCCCTGGCCCTGACAAAATCTGTGGTACCGGTAATATCCTGAAGCACTGTGCAGAACAGTTAGCCCATGTGTTCACTGACATTATTTTTTTTTGTTTTACTTTTTTTTTTTAAATGTGCATCATTTCCAATACCACTTTTTTTGTTTTATATTATTGCTTTCTATATTTTACACCCGTCCTAACCTCTAACCGTGACCAAAAGTTGAGACCAATTACATTGTGCCATTTTAATATTTAGCTCTAGCTTATACATTTTGTGTTATTTTACAATATTTACAAATCTTGTGCAATTTACAGAACCCAGTTTCACTTGATCCACCCCTCATCCACACCCAACACTGTCCATCTATCTTTTAACCAAAGCCACTGACATTTTTAACTCCTCTCTTAATCTATGTAAAGTCCCTATCCTGTGGAAAACATCTACAATTGTACCTGTGCCAAAACTGCCCAGATCCACAGTCCAATGACTTTCGACCAATCGCGCTGACCTCTCTGGTCATGAAGTGTTTGGAGCGTCTGGTAAAAAGGGTACATTGTAATTCAAACTCATCATCTTATGGACCCCTTGCAATTCGCTTATCAAGCCTCCAGGTGGGTCGATGACTCAATTCTGACATTGATGCACCTTTTGCACACTCACCTTGAGAAACCAAAGACTCATGCTAAGATTTGTGGACTTCTCCTCTGCTTTTAACACCATGCAACCTAAGATTCTCCTCTGCTTTTAACACCATGCAACCTAAGATTCTCCTCTGCTTTTAACACCATGCAACCTAAGATTCTCCTCTGCTTTTAACACCATGCAACCTAAGATTCTCCTCTGCTTTTAACACCATGCAACCTAAGATTCTCCTCTGCTTTTAACACCATGCAACC